>VDFB02193466.1:0-22187 GCA_007258455.2 Sequoia sempervirens
GTGGTGAAACAAGTTTGGTTTTAGTTTTGCAGTCATGCCATCTGAATTCTTAGAGTAGATTAGAACTTGACCCCTTGTCTCTTTTAGGTTGTTTGATCTGCAACCCAAATAAAAGAGCTTCATTATCCAAACCTTCATTGTGAATTGAAAAAATTCAATGCTTTAGGTGTGATAAGTTTGGTCACTTTTCCAAACATTGTTCAGATAGACCTAAGCATCAAGCCTCCGTTGCAGATGTAGATGATGTCTCTCCATAGAAGAATGAAGAGCCTTGTTACCATGCAATATAATAAGATCCTTGAAGCCTTATGCTTACAATAATTATAAAAAGAAATCCCACCTAATTATCACATAAGATAATTGTCACATCCCTCTTGTAACCAACTCCCATATGGAAGAAAACCAAATAAATAAATATGATTTTGACTTAATGAAAATTGGCGGAGGAGACAATTTGAATTTATGAATACACATTTAAGGCTAAGTAGTTCATTATTATTAGGCTTAGTAGTGTTACTGTTTTCTGAATGGTACAAAACAAAAAAAAATTAAGATGTATTTTATTGAGCTATTTTTTCCCAAAGTTCTTTTGATGCTTTAAAACTCCAAAATTATTGCCCTGCTTTGACTTACTGATGCTTTACTTTTTTCATGATATTATAGAAAAAATTTATGGATTGTTGGAAAGTCTTCCCTTGGGCTACTGAGTTTGGTTACAAGTGATTCATCCAAGTTATTAATCTCTATCTTGTTCTTATTAGATATAGTCCTCCTTTAATATATTTTATACTGGACTCCAATTGAAGTAGATTATTATATTGTATGAAGCAGAGTTTCATTTTCATGCCACATTGTACTATACCATATACGCTGCATTTTGAATAATGTTTTAGTCAAATTTGAAAGTAGTAACTGGGGTAATGAAATAAATAAAGGAAGGAAAGATTGCAAATTATGTTTGTTTACTTGCTCCTCTTGTTCAACCTAATAGTGACTATAGAATCACAAGCTATGCTAATAAAAGCAATGGGAAAGAAAGGGGTTAAAAGAGGGAGGCCAACTACATCAAAGAAGGAACCATCACCCTCTCTGGAAAATAATGAAAATACAAGTAATAACATACACAATAAGAACCTAGAAGATCAAAATCAAACGAAAAGGGGTAGAGCAAAGGGGTTGAAAAGAGAACCATATCCTGTTATGGAATATGAAGAAAAGGGAAAGAATGATGGAAACTCTGGTGAATTGGTGGATCAAAAACAACTTTTGGAGTTAAATCACTATGAAGGTTTTCTTATTACACCTATTTTCTTGAATCTCATAAGCTAGCTTGGTTACAGTTTGTGTGTGAGTGACTAATTTGTGTGCTCTTGAGTTCTTGTGATTTTGTTTTTGCATGGGTTAATTAATTTAATTTGAAAGTCTAGGTATGTGTTAGTGTATATATAAAGATGATTCCATTATATGTGTGACATGCCTTTGTCATTGTGTTGGAATGTTTTAGCATGCTATGTTTTGCTTGGCAGTGAAAGAAAAAACTATTTGTAGCATTGGTATTCATGTTTCCAACCTGCTAAAGTATCTTCAAAGATAAAGTTCTACTCTTTGTTTATTTTAATTTTCATACTTGCACATTTCATAGTTTTCTAGTATGTCACTTCTATCTGATCTTGTCATAGTGACTTATCAATCTGCTGAGAAGCATTCCAGGGAAGATATAGTATAAATATAGGACTGAACAAAAGATGACTGTGAGAAAAAGTTACCTAAAAGTCATTGGCATTCATTTGTAGTATCAAAGCATACATAAAAGGGTGCCTAGGTCTATGCTTTATCAACGTTAAGTGGCGGAAGGAGAGGTCTATTATAGAGCATCAACCAAAACATGCACCTAACTGAAAGGTGAGTTAGCGACATGAGGCTTTTGAAAGTGTGCCTAGCAGTCATGAAGCAGTGAGCAGAAGGTAAAAATGGTGCCTGGGATGATCTAAAATGATGTTTTGAGTGGCATGATGGATGAAAATAGGCACCTAGACTGACAAGACTAACTGAAATTGGTGCCTAACATTTATTTGACTGAGCTAAAAGGCAGGTACATCAAGGATAGGTGCTTGGAGTGGATGTTTATGCAATGTGAAGTCATGGTTTGAGTTTGAAAGATGTGCAATGCAATGTAATCAATAATATGAATAAATTTTTAATTATTAGTTATGTACTGTGGAGTAATTGCATAACTGCTTAGGTTGACTTTGTAAAAACTATATTGTAATTGAAATTTTTTCATCTATCAGCATCTAGTTGTTACTTATGCAATGTGAAGTAATGCTTTGAGTTTGAAAATGCAATGCAATATGTCCCGACAATATGAATAAACTACATAATATAACCATTCTTTTTATGCTACTGTACATCAAGATGTTTAACCATTGCTCACTTGATTAAAATTTCAAAGAGTTTAATTATGCACATGAGGAGGCAATTAAATTTTGATTGTCAACTTCTATATATCAAATTATCCAATAATCAAGTGTATGTCCATATACAAAAATGGCATCAACGCCAACTCAAACAAAATTTTACAATATGTGGCATATGCCATCTCATTATCTATTCAATATTTACATGCCAAAATGTCTATCTCATTCTAAACTCTTGGTTGATCATCAAAATGGAGCCTCTTTGAAGCACTTTCGTTGCCTCTAAAAGGTAGGCGCACAAAAGAAAAATTCAAACCACAATTGAGATTAGTTATACTATATAATTTAAAATCGAATAATTAACATCAAAATCAATATACATTAAATTATAATTGAACTCTAAAATTGTAATCTTGATTACCTGAAATATCCGTCTCTTCAAAGGGTCAGGAGTTTTAGAATATACCCCTCTCAAAGAACCGACCAAACCATCTTTTATAATTTCAATCTATATAAGTGAACAAAAACATAAAAGTGATCCAAGTTAGCATACAATTATCAGTAATAGGAACATATAAATACCAAACACAAAATAAAATGAACACATACTTCTTTAGGTTGATCTTTTTCTTTATCTCCTTTAGGTGTTTCGACACCTCCTCCTTGAGGTGCTTCAACACCTACTCTTCAAGTGTTCCAATACGTATTGCTTTGGGCATTGTGTCACTTGTCAACAAGGACGTATAGCTCATAATTCCCTGCACATAAAAATGACAAGTACATATGAAACTACCAATCTATGTCGATATATGTATAATCAATATAAGATCTTAAAATTCTTAATTCAATCAAATTTGAGTTCAATTACCTTCCCCTTATCCAACATTACACTTCCATAATTTGGACAAGGCTGCACCTCACTCGCACAAGGTATTTCCTACAAGAGGAAAATAAGATAAACATATAAGTTATTATATAATTTCATTTTAATGACAATTCAAAGGACAAGAAAGTATATAATAAATAAATGTAAATGAGTGAGTGCAAAAATATATACTATGTGCGTGTCCAGGCCAAATGAAATGGCCCTCAGGGTGCTATCCGTCACTTGTGTTAGCTCCTCCTTGGACATCAATTGTTAAATAGACCATGTAAATAAATATTAGTACATTATACTATCTCTTATTAATATTCATTTAAAAACAAATGCAAGTTATGAATTCACAACTTAAATTTTACCTGTGTCACTATTCCAATGTCCTCCTCTCTAGCAGGAGAGGATTCTGTATGGTGTGCTCCACTCCCCTGCATCTAATCTATAATGTCCACATCATGGAAGTCATAATCGGAAGTGTCCAAGGGATGCTTGACAAGCTGTACAAGAGGACCTAAGCATATTTGGTGGCACATGGAGCAAGTATGTGGTACACAAATATGTGGACCTGACGAGGATGATGCAGCAGCACTCAAGCCATCACCAACATCACTAGAATGTGGCTGAGCTACTACAGAAGCATGCGAAACCAAAAGACCACTCAAAGAGTGAATAGCGTGGATAGTCTGTGTGGCCGCATCCTGCATAATATCTGGATGGTATATTGGAGGTGGCGGAGGAAGGCGAGGGAGGGGAACATATGGGCGGGGTATTACTCTAATTGCCCCTGCTCTATCCTGGGGCATACCTCCACCAACGCCCTGGAAGGGTCTAATGTCAAAGTAATTGACATGATGCCCTAACACAAACTCAGCATATAATTTTTTTATAAAGTAAAATGGTATATCACAATTTTTGTTTGGTGGTTTCAAAAAAACCATACACCAACGATCCCAAAATTTTTCTACAATGTCTCTATGAGTGCACCATTTTATAGAAAGTTTTGTTTTATTAACATTAACTGGAAAACTAGTGCGGGGGTTAACAAATAAAGAGGATATTTGGGCTTTGGTTATTCCAAGATCTTTCACATCATCATAGGACAATCCACATGCATAATATTCTCTCATGTCTTCTCGCCACGAATGAAAGGCATTATGTTGCGAGGAGAGGGTTTCTATGTTTTTAATTATTTCTTTCATTGTGTTTGACATCGAAGATAATCGAGGGACTCTAATTTAAACTTTAGAAATGCCCCTTAATTGTTGCAATTTTTCATAAATTAATTCTTGAATTGATGGTGGTGGAGGTGGTGGAGGTGGAGGTGGAGGAGGTGGAGGTGGTGGTGGTGGAATTGGTGCATTTTCATTGTCAGCAACCATAATACCTGATTAAATGTAAAAACAAATCAATCTAATTAAAATTAGACAATATAAATGAAAATATTATAAAAATACCCTAGTTTTTTAAAAAATCCAACAAAAACCCTAGTTTTTAACAAAAATCTATAAAATTCTCTAATTTTTAATCCAAATACATAAAAACACTATTTTTAAGTCAAAATCCATTGCAAACATTCAATTTTCATCAAAATCCATGCTAAACTCAAATTTTTCATAAAAAATCTATCAAAAAACCCTATTTTGAAAAAAATCAACTAAAAAATTAAACAAATATAATTAAAAATTTGATTAGAGCAAATAAAAAATCAAGAATCTAACCTTTTGAAGATGGATTTGCACCAAATCAGATATCTGATTTGTGGAATCAACTTTCCATTGTGCGCCCGCCGCGGTTAAGCAAATGTCGAATGAAAATGAGTTTTACTCGGGCCGAAATAGAAGTATATATATGTGTCTAAAATCGGATATCCGATTTGGATCGGATATCCGATTTGGAAATCTAGGTTTGGGCTTTGCTTCGGTAGTCACCCGAGCCACATAAAGTCAACTCGACATTTTCACTTTTTTGAGTCGTAGAAACATGTATTTTTTTCTCCATTGCCACTTTTTGGCATACCATGATCCTGCACATGCCCATATCTCTATCTCTCTCCCTCTTTCTCTCTCCCTCTATCTATCTTCCTCTATTTCTCTCTACCTCTCTCAATCTCTCCCTCTATCCATCTCTATCTATCATTTTATCCATCTCTCTGTCTCTTTATCCCTCTCCCCCTCTCTCTATATCTCCTTTTATCTCTATCTCTATATCTCCCTCTCTCTATATAGATATATTTATCTTCCATCTCTATATATCCCTCTCTTCTCTCTCATTATCTCTCTCTCTCTCTCCTCTTCATATGCCTCTCCTTCTCCATCTCTATCTCCATCTCTATCTTACTCTCTATCTATATCCCCTATCTCTATCTCCTTACCCATCTCTCTCTCTCTCTTCCCCCTATATCTCTCTCTCTCCCTATTGCAAAAAATACATGAACCTATTGGTAATGGAGCCTACTTATCTTATTATCTTCTTGATTAAGAGGTCGTCTTTCAATCATTTTTGAATCCATGTAAGTGGATGCATAGTTGTTTTGAAGCAATCACTGGTCCATTAAGACCTTTGTTGCACTAACAACATCAATTTCTAAATGGGCTACCAACTGGCCCCATGCGCTACAAAAATGTATGCAAGTAATAGACCAAAAAAAACTTAATTAGTTACCTTCCACATTCCTTCAGTGTACCCATTGCACACCAAGGTGTGATTGCTAGTTTAACTTTATTATAAATGAATTAGCCAACATGACACTTTAGAAACTCATTAACAAATATTTAATAAAAATTTTGTTCTAAATCTTATTTAAAACAAGTATTTATTAATAATTCTATTGAATAATGTGGGAGCAATTATGTGTATGAAATTACCTTAGGATTGTAGCAGACTCAAAGAAAAATTTGTTTAAATGGCGATTGGTAGGAGGTATGTAAATATGTTTTGTAATCTATTTCTTATAGTAAGATTGGATTTAATGTTTTTATGATCACTTTGTTCCAATAATAATTTAATTGATTTGTGTTTTATGTTAATAAACTTATGGATCTCAATGTCAATTTATAATGAGTTTTAATTTTTTTTGGAAGATTGAAGTATTCTAAATGAATTTGGAAATTTTGGCTTTGGTCCAATATATCTTTATTAGTACTTATTGTTAGTTAATATTATTGCAATGAGTTTTGTTTATTAGTTATTAATAAGTTGGTTTTGAACCAATTAAACACTCAAATTATTATTATCTTTTAAATAAAATTTATTTTTTCTAAAGTGAACATGTAAAATATTTAAATTTAAAAAATTTTAGAATTATTTCTCTTGGCTAAAAAGATTGTAGTATTCTTGGACAAATTTTTTTTAAAAATGAAGATGAATTATTATTTCTTGCATTTTTTTAGGAATGAATTTTACTCCACTTTTAGCTTTATGAAATCGTCTTATTAAATTTTGATAAAATAATAAATGTTAGCTTTATTAATATAATGTTCTGAAAATTTAATAGAATACATATAATATATTTTATTTTTTAATATTTATATATTTAAATATATATTTAATATATATAATTAAAAATAAAAAATTTTAATAAATGCTCATTTTATTTAGGAATGAATTTTACTCCACTTTTAGCTTTATGAAATCGTCTTATTATATTTTGATAAAATAAATAAATGTTAGCTTTATTAATATAATGTTTTGAAAATTTAATAGAATACATATAATATATTTTATTTTTTAATATTTATATATTTAATATATATAATTAAAAATAAAAACTTCTAATAAATGCTCATTTTATTATATAATAATATTAAATTAATAATTTATTTAATATTTAATATAAAAAAACACTAAGAAAGTACAATAACAATGTTTATTCTGAATATAAAACATAACATAATTATAATCCTATAAATATTATAATTATAATTAGCCAATAGTTATATATTTAAATATATATTTAATATATATAATTAAAAATAAAAAATTTTAATAAATGCTCATTTTATTTAGGAATGAATTTTACTCCACTTTTAGCTTTATGAAATCGTCTTATTATATTTTGATAAAATAAATAAATGTTAGCTTTATTAATATAATGTTTTGAAAATTTAATAGAATACATATAATATATTTTATTTTTTAATATTTATATATTTAATATATATAATTAAAAATAAAAACTTCTAATAAATGCTCATTTTATTATATAATAATATTAAATTAATAATTTATTTAATATTTAATATAAAAAAACACTAAGAAAGTACAATAACAATGTTTATTCTGAATATAAAACATAACATAATTATAATCCTATAAATATTATAATTATAATTAGCCAATAGGGTATATATGGTCTGAGGTTTCGGTTGAAACCAGTCTCACGCCTCATACTGCCAAAACTTTCAGTAAAACAACTTATGGTTTCAGGCAAATAAAAATCTAAATGCTAACCTGACATCCTATAAATGCACTAAATTACATGGAATTCGGTGGACACAGATAGTCACATCGATTTACACTGGTAAAAATTCAATTTCAATTTCCGTCAAACACAATCAAATCTCCAAAAAATAGAATCATATCTAATGTCCTCGCGCACTCATGAAAACAAAATTTAGTCGGTCTGATCTCCACCGCTTTATTTTCTCTCCCATGTGACCGATCAATTCAATCCTTGTTGTTTGTCTGGCCCTAAAACCCGCAGGTTTAATTCGCAAACTATTTCCTTCTATTTTTTTTCTGTTGAAGAATATCCTGGCGATAGGCACGTTGGCATTTGGATGTCCATGGAGGCAACAAGTGCTTGGAATTATACTCTTTATTTGTCTCTCAATCGATCGAAACAATTTTCAATAAGTCCTTCGGACACTGCCAAAGCCATCTCTGTATTTTTCATGTTTCACTTTTTTTCTAATTCAAAATTTTGCTTAAAATGAAAATGTTTAGTTAAGGGTCTTGTTAAAATCAAATGCTTAGAAATCTCTGTTCGCAATTGCTATATCAATTTTATTTTTTTTTGGCTTTGCTGTAGATAGGGTTTTAATCGATTTAATTGATGAAGTTAGGGTTTTAATCAATTTGATTGTTGTAAGCTTTTGTAGGAATTGACGGATTCAATCATATAATTATGGGCTGGAACGCCGAGGAAGTGAAGATCGCAGATATAGATAAGCTTGAGCCGATGTTTGGCCATGCGATGTTGTACGAATTCAATGTTTAGATGGGGAAGGCTATAATTCCTCTGAGACTATCTGAAGAAGTAAAATCATGGAAGTTTATGGAAGACTTTACGCAAGAAAAAAGGAGGATAGCCTGATAATGGGCTGATGAAAGAAACATAGATATTTGCGCCAGTTTTAACCCCCTTTCAACTGGCAGGGCCACTGAAATTGTGGATACTTGATGCTGATCACATGCGCCAAGTTCTGTAGCGGTATGTCCACAATCTTGCAGCTAGAGATTATAAGGTTTTGCAATCCATTATGTTTATAAAAGACATTTTTATTTGTAGATAGAGAAAAGGAATTCACACCCATTCCGAGGATCTGCTAACTTAGATTTTGTACCTTGAAATCTATTATTCTCTTCCATATTTCAAAGATTTATTTTTCTTGGTCAATTTGGGCGAGGATAAGGGTCATAGCTGTGAGATAATATGTTTGTTCATATCTACAAACAATAATGTGTTGCCCTTAATCATTATTTTGATATTAATATGAGTTCACATGGCTACAAGATACTCATTTCCATAATTCAAAATTAAAAAATAATTCATATACTAGAAGCATGTTCTTATACAAATGGAAAATGGAAAACTTCTAGATGAATGCAGGTAGCTGAAGATTTGAAAATAGAGTGTAATTTATCAACAAAGAGATAATGAAACAGTTTTGTGGAAACCAGTTGCAGATGACATTTGATCTTCAATCAGATGTTTTAGTAGATTTTCCAATATCATACATGATATAGCAACAACCAAGTACTTTATTGAATTTAGTATTCTGTTCTATATCTTACCCTCACAGGATCAGAAAACAAGTAAACATGTAGGGCAAGAGCATAGCTAGAGGATCTCTTAGCCACCACCTACTCTTGCTGTACTTCCACCTTACTGTAGTGCATACCATGTTTACATCTTTTTTGTAATTTATTCTGTACATGTTAGTGTTCCAACTATATTGATTTCCATTGAGGGTTATTTAGCTTCGTTTGCAAAGTCTTATTGAATGATTAGTTTTGAATGATATTCTTGTGTTTTCAAAATAAGAAGATTTATTTGTAGCCACCTTATATATTGAAGATTCTTTGTATCTTTCTAGCAAAGAAATTATCAATTTGACTTTACCAATGGGTAGATCCTTTGTTTGAGATATTTTTTCTAGAATATACATTCTAGATCAGTTATAACGTGTTTATAGTTGTGTACATTCAATATCTTTTAAATGGGTTTCTATTATGTTAATCATGTCTATGTAGGTATGAGCAATGTTTAGAAATGAAAGGCAACTGAATCTCAGACTAAATCTGCACGGGAGCTGAAGAAGATGGTCATTTTCAATGATAGAGTAGTTACAGAATTACTTGCAAATATAAAAGGGGGACCCCCTGTTTTATGCCCTGAATCACCAAAGGAAGAGCCTAAAAAGGAAGAGGATGATAAATTTAGGGAAAAGGCCAAAATGCCTCACCAGGTAAGAGAGGAGAAGTCAAGGGAACAGACATAAAGTGATATCACTTTAAAGGATGATCTTTCTCTCAGGGAAAGAACTGACCTATATCGGACCTACTTCCTTTATTGCATTACTGGTGAGGCTGTTGGTAGGAAATTTGGAATGCAGGTAAGGACAAAGATGGATGAGATGGAGATTTTAAGATTGAAACGACTGAGAGAAATTTTGGGTTTGACTCTAGAAGAGGCTCGTGCTGTACACATAGGCTATTCTGAACAAGCTTTCAGAAAGAAAGCTAAAATCATTTTGTTAATTTATTTTCTTGGTTGATCTGATATTATAATATGTTTGTTCTAGTAGGAATGCAAGATCTCATTGAGAATACTTTTTATACTTAGTTAATATACCCCACGTTTCATTGAAACAGGTAGTCACATTTTCTTTTTCTCGACCTTACAAGTGTTCTCCATACCATTACACCATATCCCCTTAGAATCCACTAGTTTACTTTTAATCAGTCTTCTAAATGCTTACCAGGGAAATCTTTTAATCAGTCTTCCAAATGCTTACCAGGGAAATCCCCAAAATGGTGACAATAATAAGGAACTATGAACTAGTCTGGTTCTTTGATTATGGTTACACAATATCTACTTTGATTTGACACCATATCCCCTTAGAATTCAAAAATTTACTTCTATTCAGGCTTCTGAAGGCTTATAGGGGAAAACCCCAAAATGGTGACAGAGCCAAGGAACTGTGAATTTGTCAGTTTTTGTATTATGGTTATACATTGATTTGTTTCTTTGTATGTCTCCTATGTTTTTATTGCTTACTCCAATTCTTGGACCTTTGCTATTGGCAAACAGCAAGCCTACTGCAAATAAGACCTCCTTGAAGCACTATTCAATAATATATGGAAGGCTAACTACAAATTTTCAACTTGAAACAATCCTGAATTTACACAAGACACTTGCAAATAATTGCAAAATCAAAATGCAGACAGTTGTCTAGTTTTCTTAGAGTTTGAGAATTGAAACAAAAAAATCTTATACATAGTTTCTCCTAGATTGAATTTATAAACCATTGTAACTAGGAAATATAAGCACATGGATGGGGACACTGATACCCGCATCTCCTGATAAGTATGGTATTGAATTATCCATGGTTTGTTCATCCTGGTTGATGGTTGGGAATGAAATGCATTTTTTCGTTCATCTATAAGTATAACAATTAATATGGTAGCAATGTTGTAAATTTTAGAGTGATTAGGATGTAGAGAAAGGACCACTCTTCCTAGTATTTCACCTATGGGGTGCTCTACCATGGGAAACTGTTTAGTCCACAACTTATTTGATGGTATTTCAAAATCCATCTACAACAATTTGGTTTGGTAATTGTTCGGTTACAGTTTTGTTTGACACCTGTTAATCATTATCGTATAATCTTTTAGAACCCTTACAAATTTACAAGAAAATGCCTGAAACTCTGGTTTTTTGCTGGAAAATTTTGTGTTTCAAATATCCATCTTGGCTGCGTATTTGTTGTAATAAATAAAATAAAATTTGCATTCATGGTCCAAACTATATATATTCTCATTGCAATAAAGCTGTAAAAGTTGGACCAAGTAGATCTCCCTCAAGATCACTCTTCCCTGATCTCCCACATTTTGGCTGCTAAGTAATTCTAGTAACTGTCATGGTTCTATCGTATTTGATAATTTTCTCAAAGTATCATGAAGTTAGTTCTAACAATAGGTTGAATGAGTTTCTACCAAACACTTGCAAACTATTGCAAAATCACCTTTTAAATTAATATATAGAATTCTTAGAAATTTAGAATAAGATACCTGAAGCAACATGCCCTTTTTTAAAAATCAAATTCTACATTGGGTGTTAGTTTGAGTGTAAATGGTTTTACCATTCATTTATTACATTCATATTGAATCACCGTTAAATTAATATATAGAATTCTTACAAATTTACAAGTAAAAGAAAGATAAAAGAAAGAGTTACAAAAGACTTCAAGCGTGTTTTCACAATTGCAAGGGAATTTCTGCCCCAAATCTGCAAAAAACAAGGTAAGACGCATGTTCTAAAATTGAATTTTTGCATAGGGCTTTGTAATAAAACAACACATCAAAATTGAACATAAAGCAATTGCTACAATTCTCTCAAATTTTTTATTAAAGGAATAAAAATAAAACCTAATTAATGTTTTGAGAGAGATCTCTTATATTTATTTTTTATATAAGTTCATTAATGGAAATAAAGAATATTATTGAAAAATATGTCCAAAACTTAATTAATGTTTTGAGAGAGATCTCTTATATTTATTTTTTATATAAGTTCATTAATGGAAATAAAGCAGATTATTGAAAATTATGTCCATCTCCAATTGATTACCAACATTATCAGACAAAGCCACTATTTCTCAAGGCAGGTTGAAGGGGAACAAACCCATGATTTATCTTTTCTATATATATACATATTAAAAATAGAAAGGAAGTACAAATCACAATTGAAATTGCTGCAAATCTTTCATTCAGTTTTCAATCTCCAAATATGTATTCCAAACATTTTGTATATATTGCAAACAAGATTGTATATATTTGTATATATTTTAAACTACACTTCCTTTCCATGTTTATTTCTATATATTTTTCTATCGGCGTAACCCTTGCACCTCCTGGTGCAAGTGCTAGTATAATTTAGCCAATAGGGTATATTTTGTGTGAGATTCTGCCTGGAAAGTTGTCTCAGGCTGAGAAATTGTCACATGTCGGAAAAATTGCCGCCCCACAAATTCTGCCAGTCAGGAAAAAATGCCAGAAGGTAAAATGAATGTTTCTCTCTATGAGCATTCAATGTGAGGCAAGGAGGATAATTTGAACCCTAATTTTTTTTTATGAATAGGCATTAATCTATATTAATTTAAAGATTACAATACATATTCACAAAAAAAGGTGGGTGGTAAGAAGGCACACCCCGAGAGTCACATGGGCGAAGCCCAAAAAAGCCAAAAAATCAACTAGTCACATGGGCCAAGCCCAGAAGACCATGATTACAAATATATAAAAAAAGGCCATTAAGCGGCCAAAGCAATGCCAGCATAGCCAGGAGGGTCTCTATCATCCTTCTTTCCCCATACATCAACGTGGTTGGGAGTGACGTTAGGAGGAGAACCCCAACCATCATTAACATCTTTTTCTTTTTCTTTATCAACTTCCTCGAGGCGAGGCGAGATTGCAAGAGCCAGCCATGAGAAACCTTTACCCAGGTCTAGCCAGTCAGAACCTAAAACAGGAGCATCTTCAGAGGGCCACCTAGAGCCGCCACCACTGCTCCCCGATGCACCACCAGAGGGCCACCCTTGGCTAGCATGCGGCGAAGTAGAACGAGCCCACCAAGGAGGGCGAGACTCCCGTCGGAGAGGAGGCTGAGACTGGGGACGTGCAAGAAGAGGGCGAGGCAGGGACCCGAGCAACAGTGCAGGGGGCATTGCCCCAATGGTCCAGGAGCACCTGCAGGTGAGCAACTTCCAAAGCCACTTTATTGGCTTGCACTTGAATTTGTAATAACACATTAGAACAAATTATAGCTTTTGCATACAAAGAAATCTGACAATCCAATTGAGAATGAGAAAATATGCAGACATTCCTATCTTTCCAGATATTAAAAAGGATTTCCACCCTGAAAGTGTGCCAAAGCTAGGTATACTTAGCTAGGATTTTGGGCAAATCCCCTCGCAGAATCATATGCCAAGAGAACAGCTTCGGCCGAAATGGTTGAAAGAAGTCATGAATCCAAGTCCAATACTATTGAGCTCTGGGACAAAACCATAAAAGATGCTTAAAAGTCTCAGCCTACCCACAGAAAGGGCACCGAGGGTCATGTACCCCCAAGTGGACAAGCCGAGAGCCCACAGACAAGCCTTGGAAAAGAATACACTAGGAAAAAATGGCAGCGAATCTTTTACACCAAACAAAAGTGGGAGATTGAAGAACCCACCTTTGGTTCAAACTCTGGATTATAGGAAAATGGGGTGAAAGCCACCTGTAACCAAGATGAAGCTTGTAATTTATGAAAGGAGTATCTGGGTACCACTTCTAGTCCTTCCACCAAGGTTTGGGCCCACGAATACCAATTTTGTGATGCATCTCATTTGGAATAGCACTCACTAGACCATCAAAGGTAACACGGTCCTGATTTTGAAGCCTGTACAGGGCACAAAACTTGTCCCATTGTATAATACGCATGGCAGGTCTAAGAAAAAGCTGTTGGAGGGTCTAGATACCCTTCTTGTGAAATCTAAGAGCTTTAAGCCAAGGCACTTTAGCCAAAGGTTGATCATTACGGGACAAAAGAGGCAACCACCAAATGTTTTGCTAGTTAAGTGAAAGCCCATCACGAAAACCAGAGCCAACCCATCGGAGCCAAGGTTTGATAGTCTCCCAGGCACACCAAATACTTTTGGCAACACAAGTCCCAACAATCTGGAGTGGTTCCTTCATTACCAGAAGGGTCTAGAAGCCAATCCCCTTCCAAGCAAGTCTGTGCAAGGGAAAACCAGCCTGAATACAATGGCGGAGAAGAATTTTCCAAGCCTCATCCCAGTAAGGGCACAGATAATCCATTTGACACATAAGTCAGTTCCTTGTCTCTGGGTGGAAAGTAGACCCAAACCTCCAGATTCTTCGGGGAGACAGTAGAATTCCCAGGCAACACAATGAAACCCTTTATGGGTATTAGAAGAGGCCCAAAGAAAGTCCCGGAGCAGCTTCTCAAGTTTGTTGTAAGCAGCCTTAGAAGGGGCCTAGCAAGAGGAATAATAAACATAGGTGGCAGCCAAAACTTTTGAACAGACTTGAAATTCCCCTGCCAGAGACAGGGGTTTGGTGATCCAGTAAGCCAATTTTTACTCAACCCGAGATAGCACAACCTACCAAAGTGTAGCCGAGGACGCCTAAAAAGCAGAAGGAATGCCCAAGAACCAAAAGATTTCTCCTAGTCCAATCCATTTCCAGCCATACTGCTAAAGCCAAGAAGGGAAAGGAAAGACTGATTTTCTGTAGCAGAGAGTTTTGTGCCACTGAATGGTAGAACCAAAGGCGAGACAAAAAATATTAAGGCAGTGGAGCACCACTTGAATGTTCTCTTCCTCTAAGAGAGTGAGAAAAGAGTCATCAGCAAAATGACCATTGACATGCTTAGCCTAGGAGTCTAATAACAAAATGCCTTTGACACGCTGCTGGGAGACTGCATTGGCCAAAAGATAACCAAAACCTTCAGCAGCGAGCACATACAAAGAAGGAGCAAGCGGGAAACCCTGCCGAATGGAGTGAAAGAGACCAAAGGTAGAGGACTGGTGGCCATTAATGGTTATGCAAGCTGAGGCATCCGCAAAAAAAACTCGAACAGACTGAATAAAATTGGGCTCACAACCCAAAGCTTGCAGTATGGCAAGGATAAAATGGCCATTCAATGCGATCATAGGCTTTGGCAAAATCAATTTTAATAAACATGACCTTTTGATTGGAGTGTCGAGCCCACTCCATGCCTTCCCAAACAACAATAATGTTGTCCAAAATAAACCTAGATTTGATGAAATCAGTTTGTTCGGAGCGAACAATCTGAGGTAAAAGATGGCGGATCTTTAAGGAAAGAGCTCTGGTGATGATTTTGTAGGAGACATTGAGAATCGTGATAGGTTGCCAATTACAAGGGATCCCCAAATTTAGGTATGAATTTAATATTTCCTTTGTTTATTAACTCCCCTAAAGAGTTAGCGTGAAAGTCTTCTGAATAAACACGGTGCAAATCTGGGCCAACACAATCCCAGAGTGCCTTATAAAATTCGCAAGGAAAGCCATCAATCCCAGGGGCTTTATCATCAGCCATGGAATGCACAACCTCTTTCAAATCTTCAATTGTTAACAATTGATCACAACACTTTTTTTGGGTTGTAGAAAGCTTATGTGGCACGATAGTGAGGTAGTCCTTGAGCACTTGCTGGCGCTCAGGCATGGGGTCTCGTGTAGTAAACACTTGCTCATAGTGACGCACGAAATCTTGGAGAATGTCAAGCAATTTTGAAAGGACCTGAATGCCATGTCTTTAATTATTTTAATGTCTGGGGAAGAGTGTCTAGCGCGCAAGGCTAGAAAAAACTCCTTAGAGGCACGATCACCAATTTTAAGCCAGTGAAGACATGCCTTGATTTGTGCACCTCTGGTGGTATAACTGTCTGCAATTTGCTTTGTGTGCCTTAACTCAGCAACTCTAACTTGCAAAGTTGGGGAAAAGGGGTTGGCCGCTAAAGCCTTGGTAGCTGAGTGTAGGTCGACAGTGGTACCCTCATAAGACTGTCGGTGAAAAATAGGAAGCTGGCACCCATAAATGCGCAAAAATCGATCAGTACAATTGATAGCATCATTCCACCAAGTAATCCAACCTATATGATGGGATGGCCTGTTAAACCCTACAAATGTGGGCCAGGGTAGGTTTGTGGTAGAGTAAGGACGTGTTAAGAAAGAATTGCATCTTACATGTGCGAGGCTGTCTAATCTCCCATTCAATGCGAAAGCAAATGGGGAAGTGGTCTAACAAAATCACATCCATTAACAGCTTAACCGAAAGGGAAGAGTTGTCAAAAGAGAAAAATGATTGAGTTGAGATCATGGCATGATCAAGGTGTTTAAAAACTCTGTCAGAATCAACCCTATAATTACACCAGGTGTGCCAGAGAGAATGAGAATGGCGACAACCAATATTGGGATCAAAAAGCTCCAATTTATCACGCATGTAAAACCATGCCTCTCTTTCACCAGCTGCCCATCTGAAAGGCAAAGTGCCTTCTTTGTCATATGCCATCTCAACCATATTGAAGTCCCCACATAAAATCCAAGTGGCAATAGGCAATGAGTCAGCAATCCATCGCCAAAGCACATAATGCTCCACAACATTATTGGGGGCATAAACATTAATAATCCCAAAAGAATGATCATCAATTTTAAGAAGGATCCAAACAAGCCGTTGTGTGGGATTAGACCCATGGTCGACCACACAGGAATGCCACCATGGGGAAAAAAGAGTGACAGCTCCTCCACGCCCAGGCTCATGAACAATGCAAAACATGGAACTGGCTGGCCAAATAGAGCGACAAGCCAAGGCAAGCAAAAAACTAGAAATTTTAACTTCTTGGAGACAAAGCACTTCAATACTAGACAACTTACGC
Organism: Sequoia sempervirens; assembly: GCA_007258455.2. Lineage (NCBI taxonomy): Eukaryota > Viridiplantae > Streptophyta > Pinopsida > Cupressales > Cupressaceae > Sequoia > Sequoia sempervirens. The sequence continues at coordinate 17,196 of VDFB02193466.1, forward strand.
AAGGTATCTCTGACAATATACTTTCTGGAGAGGTCTGTTAGACTGCAAAAATCCCATGAGAGGAAGTTCATGGATGAAACGCGTCCATATCGTCGGAATCCGGTTCCTCTTTATTCAAAGAAGAGAAATGATTCTGTAAAAATTGTGGTAGCATCAAGCCAATCTGAATAGGAGGAGAAGAAATTCTTCACTTCTCCTAGACATATTCCCCCTCTTCCTTGGGCGGAGAAGGGCTGCGAGAACACCTTTGAGCTCTCGATACGGGAGTAGAAACATTTGGTTGTTCCATCATAATAGTAGCAAGTTGAGGCGTGGTCTTGGGCCGAGGTTGCAGAGGCAGGCTATCAACCTTGGCTAGAGCGGTCATCCCCTTTAGAGAAGGGTTTGAAGCAACTTTCACAAGCTCGATGGCTTTGGAAGCCGACCTGGAACCAAAAGACTTATTCTTACGATTTGTAACCGTAGTTCAAGCCATATCCTACTTGCCAGTAGAAGACTCCGCCTGACGAGGTTGCTCAACATCTTGTGATGGAGAAGGTGTACGAGGCACTGCCAAAGGGCAGTCCTTAATCTTGTGGTCTGCAGACTAACACCAATAACACGTTTTGGGAAAATTGAAATAGGTGACTTTTTGAGTGTGTCTGAGAGCTCCTATTTGGATATCAATGACGTCTTTGAAATTGTGGGAGAGGTCCACTTCTACACAAACCCTTTTTTGGGGACAGGCCTAGAAAAACCTATCTGGCTCAACGCAGAAAACCCTCCCCAATGAGGACGGAATATGATTCAAAAAAGGCACACAAGGCAAAGGGAGACCAAGAAACTCAATCCAAACTAGGACCCGGAGTTTAGTCTCATCTGAAACAGTAAAATCATGGGTCCAGGCCTGGAATACCAACAAAGAGGACCAGACATACCAAGGACCATGGCCCAAGATGGCCTGCACATGGCTAACCTTCGAAAAGCGAAACAAAAAGAAACCCTTGGTCAAGTTTTCGACCATATCAAGGTAGACCCCATGAGGGACCCAGGCTTTGTTAACCCATTCCTTAAGCACACTTTCAGGGGGGGTTCTCCCAACAAAATACCCAACAAGGGTGTGACTTTCAAGCCATTGACAAGCAAAATCAAACTCTGGTAAAAGTAAAACCACATCAGCAGGAGAGTCAAAATGCATACCTCATGAAAAACTTTCGAAACAAATTTTTGGGGACGTTTGTTCATAGGGGGAGCCATTGAGCAAAGCCGTCGAACTGCCAACACCAGCATGAACTGCTGGGTTAGGGACGGTTGAAGGCATATTAAAACACAAAGCCTGCACTAAATGCGGTCGTACACGCTACAAAAGAGGTAGTTCCTGCACGATAAGTGCAATATGATGCCAAGGATGACTGCATAAACCACAAAACCCTAGTAGAGCTCATACACCGCCACACTCCAAAACCGATATGAAAGTTTTCAAACCCTAATTTTTACCTGGCAGCTATCTGTAAACCCACCATATTGTCGTTGAACCTGCTATGGAGCTGCTTCTTCACTGCCCATATTTGCTATAAATATGCTTCTTCACCCACCATATTTTGTTTACTGTGAATAGATTGAAGTAGTAGCTATAGGGAGATTGCTTTTGGTTCGTCTCATTGGAAAAAAAATATGCTTTAGTAGGGTTTCGTAATATTTTTCCTCGAAACTCTGTCTGTTTTGCTTCACCACCATTGTTGAAAGCACGACACATTTTGTGTAGAATCTCGGGACTAGAGAGAATGAAAGCTCTTTCTGAAGTTGGATTGGCCTATCCACATCCATCGATTAGGTTGATTGGGACCAACTCACTACAGATCTGGGCATCCATATGTCATCTGGGTGGTTATGAAGCCAAACTCAAAAGCCCTTGGCAACATACTTCAGCATGTACAACAACGAAAGCTATGGAAAAGGGGTTGAAGAATGATTAGTTATTGTAAATTGCCTAATAGACAGGTATGCTATCAAAAAATGCACATGCAAGGTACATGATTTGTTTGACTAAATGATGGATATTGTTGAAACTACAAGAATGACTTTCTGAAAAAGTCTTGATGAGATTTAAAAAAAGGACATTGGCAGCTATATCAAATTCAACATCCTTTTAGCCATGGCCAAACTATTAAGCTTTAAAACAAAAAATGGAGTTTCATAAAATAATTCAAAGCAGATGTATGTCAGATTCTATAAATGGACGGAACTGATTGACATGCTTACAAATTGTTGAAGCACACGAAAGGAACAAACTGTTTGTTAAAATGCTTCTTCTGGATCCAAGGATGAGCAAGCCACCATATTGACAATTGCACACGATTTCAATATCTCTTCTTCTTTTCCAGACTTTGGTTTTATATGTGCAAGGGAGGCATTGACAATGAGCGAGGTGACAAATAACTCTACATTACCGAAAAATATGTCAATAGTGGTTTTACCTTGTTGCCATTATTGTACTTTGACTTTGGATAGTTTCATTTTCATTGCCAAAGAAAGAAATTGTTTGGTTAGCCTGGAAATTTCAGCTTTGCTAACTTATACGAGGCAACCGTAATTCTACTTTGTTTATTTCTCGGCTACTCTGGCTATTTCTCAGCTTTTCTGTCTTGCCTCAGGCTGCTATCATTTTAATCCAGAATTATCGATTTTTTGTCAATTTTTTCTATCACACTTTCTGGTGAAATGAATAACCACCACTAAAAAAACATCAAGCCTTACGGGAAAGCCATGCCTCTCAAACAAAGAGAAATCATTCTATGGTTTCCTCAATAGTTATGAAATATTCCGAGCTAATATTTTATGGAAAAAAAGCCACTTTTCTCAATTTGTGTGTACAGGCATTTAGTCAAACACTTGACCGCAATCTGAACTGTGTTTGTTCTTTTGATTGAATATTTTAGTTTCATGTTTGGCAGTCTTACGCTAATCTGCCCTAGTGTTTTATCCTATGCGATTCATTTAAAATCTTAATACTCGGTCAGACTAAGTACATAGATTCATTTAAAATAAACTGACTTCCATTTTAAGTCCAAGTAAGTTTCCATCTGAGAATCTGCGCCTTCCCAGTTGGACTCCCCTCATTACATGTCCATATCCATCACTTGTGAGCAGCATTGGATTCCAAAGCTAAGACATTAGAACGAGTTTGTATAGAGTAATTGAACAATCTGTAGAGCACAATAAGGAAAATTAGAGATACACAAGAGAACAAGTAAATGGGATTCTGCATTTTTCCTTAATAGTTTTATCTAGCATATAGAGTATGAGAGCTTGCCTTTCCCTTTGACATTGGATCTAACAATTTGAGAAACCTAAAGTGCATTAAATATGACACCCCTGCAATTTTATCTTGTTTGACATATGTTGGCCGATTGTTGTCAGCATTATTTTGTATATGTGTAACAGTCATTGCAGTTAATTATGGATTTCAAGAAATAGTCATTATAGATGCTTATATATTAATATTTTTATTTGTTTAGTCAAAGGATTTGAGCATAAATAGCTTATGATAGTATATGAAGATGTTAGTGCATACTGCACAGTCGTTGCACAGGGTTTTTGTGTCTGAAATTTGAGGTAGTCTATGAATTGCATAGCCTTGAAGGATACTAAAATCTCCACAATTGATGTATTATGTTGATATCTTATCCTTGCAAGTTGAATAGCCATTTTGAGAGAGTTTGGTGAATTTGTTTAGGACAACATTATGTGTTTATGTGGTAGCAAACGAGGATTGCCTATTAACAAGTTTCTCGTAAGTGGAGAAGATTTCTCCTCACAGCTTAAATAATATGCTGCTCGTATGGGAAATTTTACTTCCTTATGGAATTGTTGAAGGTGAATTCCATAAGGAAGTAAAATTTCAGCCAAGAGCGAATCAGATTGTTGAAAGTGAAATACAAAGCAGCAGGCCATAAATTCCAATAGCTAACTTGTATATATATAAAATGGTGCATGTGCAAAGTGACTTGTAGAGCAGTAGGAAGAGGTGACTCGTTGTGAGCAGAAGGAAATCCCCACAAATGATGTGCCAATGTATGCGAATAAACAAGCTGCTTCCCTAAGCCAAAATGCCCTAATTGGGAAAGTCCTCGACGTTAAGCCTTTGAGAGCCAAATTAGAGGAATGGATCAAAGCAAACTGGGATTTTGACATCATCCTCAACTTACTGTTAATGGGTTTTACACGGATGTATTTCAAATTTCTAGTCAAAGGGATAATACCCTATGCAGGGGCCCATGGAAATTCAATACATACAAGAAACCGGGAGTATCAATTCGGTGAAACCCCAGAACCAAAAAGTTGAAGTAGCCAATCCTAAAAATCATACACTTATTCACCCAGGCTTTCCTAAAAATAAGTGCAAATGCTGCGGAAAATAAAGTGACGAATTGGGTAAAATAATCCCATCAGATCCATTGAGAAATTCAACAAGATTTACCAAATTAATGGAAAGAAAATGAATTAAAAAGTCCATACTTGGTATCAGCTTGTGTATTGAAGGGAGTCTCCGGAAGATTTGCATTTTGATCCCTCTTAATGATATGCAGCGAAACAACAGACTGAAGAGAAAGCCATACAACTTCTCTACCAAAATCGGGAGTATGAATTCGGTGAAACCCCAAAACCTGCAATCAATCAACAAAAAACATATACCCAGAAACCATGATTCCTACAGTTCAACTAATCAAACTTCCACTACAGCTCATAATCATTAAACAGAAGAATTTTTTTTATCGAGAATTGCAACAAAACTTGTCTCTAACATTGCTGCAAGAGAGAGCATTATGAGATATGTGAACCATTTCCATCACTTTAAATTGGGACAGTTTTCATGTGGAGATTATTGGTGATGCTAAATGAAGCAATTTGGCACAATAGAATAATAAGCACCTAAGATCTTCAGTAATATCGAAGGGCATCCCTCAAAGCATAATGGAAGGGAATTTTTTGCCAGATTTTGTATTTGCAAGT
>VDFB02193467.1:0-58200 GCA_007258455.2 Sequoia sempervirens
TAATGTTGACTAATTTCAAGAGATATGCCACACATATAAATGCAGGGCATGTTTATGCAGTTATTGCAGATGAAGACAACGAAGAAGGTACAGACTATTACTTGTGTCATTGTGTTGAGGCAAAAAGAAATTGGAAGCCCCAATTATAGATGGAGAAAACATTGAATACCCTCTGGTGGTTGTTTGTTCTGAAGCGTGGTAGAAGGTACCCACATAAAGAGTGTTAAACATTGGTTGTTTGAGGAGATTTGACATCGTAGATTCTTCATTACTCAAACCTTCGTGGCATCAATGTTAGTTTGAGAAAAATATGGGGGTGAGCCTTTAGACAAGACCTTGTGGAAGGTGCTGTGAGTCTAACCATGAGGCAATACTTGACACAATAAAGAGTAGAAGCGAGACCCCGGATGGTTCATTGGATTAATTTGTAAGTATATACACAACGGTTCTTATTAATTTATACTTGTATCCATGTCAGTTTGATTGATGCCAATGCTATCATCTTATTTTACTTTGTGTATCTGTATGTAACCAAGCAAACATTGATTGGTGTCCCCTTGCATAAAATGCATATTTATGAGCCATCCAAGAGAATCTCAAGCAGAAAAGCAATGCAACATCCTTATTTTGATGATCTTGACAAATCTCAATTATGATTTTAAGCCATTAAAAAAGTGTATGCGAAGCTTGATGAGGAAATTTCAAGTTATTCATTTGAATTTAACCTTATCATGACCACCTATGACGTAGACATTATAAAAGCATCTCGAATTTCAATAAATTATATTCATAAGAGCATAGACAAGGCAATGAACTCTTTGAAAAAATGCCTCAAAGAAATGAGGTCTCATGGTGATGGGCTTTTTTTCAAATAGTTTGCTGCCTTTTCTATGCTATTGCTTATTAGTATGCTTTTATAGATTTTTTCCACAAGCATCCATAGCTTTTTTGGAAGCACCTATTTTAGGATTTTAGCCATAGCAACAAGGAAGTGAACTGTTTGATAGAATGCTTTGGTAAATATGTATGATAAATGTACTAGCATAGAGAAGGCAGCGAACTGTTTGAAAAAATGCCTCAAAGAAATGTGGTCTCATGGTGATGGAATGCCATGAAAATCCACAATAATTTGCTCTTCATGTGATGCAGAGGGGATGGGACTTTAGTCAAAACTCAAAGTTTCAAGGATTACAATGATGCAATCTCAAACACTCTTCCAGGCACCCTGATGGAGACAAGCCTCAATAGTGCACTTCTAACTTAGATGCTTTCCTAATGGACCCAAACCCTTAGAGTGATCTCAAGGAACTCAAAAAAACTTTTCTTGAATGGTTTCAAAGCCCCAAACCTCTGTCTTAGACAAAACTCACTTTTTGCACCTTGACTAGGCTTCTAGCGATGGTTTTTTGACTTTTCACTCAACTTCCCCAAAGGAATCCTAAATATAATGACTGATTCAGATGTGATTCATGATGATACACAATATATCAAATCATTTATGGCACTTGTTCTAGATCAAACCTACCAAAATCTGTTGTTTCCTCAAATTTAAGGCCTAATTAGCCCACTTTTTCAAAGCAACCCTTCTCTAAACTTATCCCCTGACTATGAAACTTTCAACAGTGTTTTAAAATGTTCCCAAACCAAATATTTTCAAGGTATTATTCTTTTTTGACACCCTCAACTCCCTAAATCACAAAACCCTCAATAAATTGCTCCAAAACTAGGGCCTCTTGAAAATTAGCTTTCCCAACACTTCCAGAACCTTCTCTTGGAATTTTCACCAATAACTAAACATATCTAAACACATTCAACTCAAAAATATACCCCTTATTAAGGTAGATCTCCTGCTGCTACACTTTAGGCACCATTTTCATGCCCTTTTCCTTGCTAAAACTTGGTGTACACCCAAGAATCACTCTTTCCTGCACAATAACTTGTTAGATCTGTATAATACAAGTTAGATATGATCAATTTCACAAGTTTTCATTCACACTCTCCTATGAAATGGATCATTTATTCATGAAGACTCTCAAAACTAGTGAAAAATCTGTACTTTTTGAGGATAGTTAGCAATATAACACAAGAAACTGATTCCCAATGTTATTCAGGTCATTCAAAAGGTTAAATGAATGTAAATAAAAGTTCTTAAACCATCCAAATGAGCATGACACCAAAAGGAATCAGAGATTCATCAAAAAAACTCAAGAAAATACAAAAAGATTGAAGTTTTTATTGATTTTCTATAGCAGTCCGTACAACACTTGCAATATCAGCCAACCCTCCGTACAAATGCTTTCTCCAGGCTTATAGACTCATCCTACAACTGTCCCAATTGATTAGAATTGATTTTATTACATTATTGTGATTAAAACTCCTAAAACTCACTTTTCCACCCAAAGTTAGATTTCAAAAATTTGAATTTCCAACATTGCAATTTATTAACTCCTATTAACTACAAAGCTTCTAAAACTATTACATATCATCATTCAACCTTATTTAACCTAATTAAAACATCATATACCTATTTAAACTCCTAGAACATCATTGTTCCATTTTCAAGTCAATTTGGTCCTATGGTCCTTATCAGGACCCTTAGGACTTTTGATCTTCCTATTACAATCATCCATGCCAAATGCCATTATAGGCTTCAAAATGCTATAATTGATGGAAGGTTTATGAGCCCTTCAAGACCACCGCCATCTCGACTCTTCGTGATCCTCAAGGAGCTTGGATACTCTACTTTCCTCATGGCATTCCACCACCATGAGACCACATTTCTTTGAGGCATTTTTTTCAAGCAGTTCATTCCCTTGTCTATGCTGCTTGCTTACTATTATGCTATGATAGATTTTCTAAGCATCGACATTAAAGAAGCACTGTTTAGGCTTTTAGCCATATGACAAGTCAATGAAAAATTTGGAAAATGATTTGACCATTGTCATATATAGAAAATGTGTTAGCATAGACAAAGCGATGAACTCTTTGAAAATGCCTCAAAGAAATGAGGTCTCGTGGTGATGGGATGGCACTGACAATCAAAAGCATTTACGATTGTCATGGCGTTCCCATCGAGTCATGAGACCTCTATTTCTTTGAGGCATTTTCCAAGAGTTCCTTTGCCTTGTCTATGATATTGCTTACTATTATGTTTTGTTGATTTTTCAAGCATCATAGCTTGTTGAAAGCACTTGTTTTGAGCTTCGTACATAACAACAGGCAACATGAACTATTTGACAAAATGTTAATCATTGTCTTATGAAAAATGTGTTAGTATAAGCAAAATGATGAAGCCCATTTGAAAAATGCCTCAAAGAAATGTGTCATAGAATGCCGTGCTTCAAATGCAATTATTGTTGCTCCTAGTTATTTGTTATGCAATGTGAAGTAATTGCATAACTGCTTAGGTTGACTTTGTAAAAACTATATTGTAATTGAAATTTTGTCATCTATCAGCATCTAGTTATTAGTTATGAAATGTGAAGCAATGCTTTCGGTTTGAAAGATGTGCAATGCAATGTAATCAACATTATGAATATAAACTACAAAAATCTATTTTTTACTAAGTTACCGGTTCAGTTTTGGGTTCGGGATCGGGTTTGAGAACCCGGTTTGCCGGTTCAAGAAATTTTTTTTTGGGGTTGCAGGTTAGATTTTGGGTTAGGTCATACAAAACATGTAAAATCAGAAATATATACATATTTGCAGCAGTAATTAAGTTCATAATACACCACCATATTAATAGTCTAATAACATAGCAAAAATACATCACCACTTTCATAGTCAAATATTAAAATATTAGTGATACTTGAATGTCATGATATAAAATTATAATTAAAGTTCAAACATAAAAATGTCAAGTGTTTACAATATTATTATTGATCATTGATCAATCCCGAAAATGTGAACATTTTTACATGTGGAAGGAAAACAAAAGAAAGCGATGTTACATAATTATTTACATTGTGAAGCCAAACCTTTTCTTGCGGATCGTGAAAAGTCTACGTTGATTTTTGGGTGTCGCGGGCAGACATCACAGGCCATGAATGATTGACCGGGCGTGAGAAGAAATGAATAATCACATGCAGCTTGTTGCCAATTTCTTTCCTTGGGAAAAGGGTAAAACTTGCTTTTCAGGGAGAATCTCCTTTAGAGTTTGAACGCATTGATAATTTTCAAGATAGACTTAGCAAAATATGTCATCTAGGTTTGAAACTTTTAGGTAAAATGTTTGCTTCTTAAAATTTTGTTCAAAATTCAAGATGCAGGCTCTCCTCCCTTAGGGAAGAGAAGGCCTATCAAACCTAACACTCTTATGCAACACTTCTTAAGTTCTTGTTGATGCAGTATTAGATGCGAAGTTTCAAAATAGACATGGTTATATAAATTCTCATCTCACGACTATCATTGCATCAAATTAAGAATTTTCAATCCTTTATGGTCTAGACAAGAAAAGTATGGAGTAGTGTTCCAATGCTAAAGTCTTATTGTGAATCTATTTGCTATGAGTGGTTCAAAAATGAGGAATCTGTCTTCTGTACCAAATGAGAAATATTCACAATATGTGCTAGGAAGGAATAGGCAGATGAAATATAGGGTACAAGAATTGGCTTACATTGACTTCCAAACACATAGAATTTTCACACTTTTCGATGTTCCTGCGTAAGTCAAAAATATATCGTAAGTTGTAAAGTATACACTTGAATACACGTAGCTCATATCTATTGAACCATGAATTTATAATTTGCAAATATGGACACCATCGATAAAAAGATTTGTATTAAGCAAATAGCCATGTACGCATACATCAATATATGTCGATATAAGTATAAAATATAGTTACAAAATAGCCATATAGGCTTACGAGAATGCCATATAGGCATTCAATGTAAAATATATCCAATACAAAATATGTACAAAATTGCCATGTAGGCATACAACAAAGGGCTACATTAAAATTGTTCTTTCCATACTCATTGATAATTTTCTTTCCTTTTTATTTGGGCGATCTGTGGCGATAAGTTTGTCACCCACGTTCTCTTTGTTCTTGAGAATTAACTTCCTCGCTCTCCTAGTGTTTAACAAAGGTGAAGTTCCATTGTTACAATAAAGTAAAGACATTAATATAAATTACATTAAAATTAATATATTTATAAAATAATCACTTGACCATCTCGATCACTCTCGATGAAATGTTTGCATGATGCCGGTACTCAAGCTATAAACCATCCAAATAGGAATTAAACTACAGTCAATAATGGTTTTATTTTCACTAGAACTAGTTCATCTATAACAATGAATGTAAATTGAAATTTAGTAATTTGCCTCATACCTCCCCTATTAGAGCCATCGAGGATTGTATAGCGGAGGAAACACCAATATCCATTGCCCTCGTAACGTTTGGCGGTGTTTCTATCACCAACATCTGAAAATAAAACAACATATTATTCAACCACAAAAAAGTTACAATAGCGATCCATGTGATGACTTATAATGTATGAGATCTAATGAACAAAATCTTGACTACAAGTATTAAACAGATATATTTCTGATTATTAGTTATCGAATTTGAAGTAACAATGCTTTGATTTTGAATGATCTGTGTAATGCAACGTAAGGTCAACAATATGAATATAAACTACACAAATCTATTAAACTTATAATTCATTACTTAAGTTCTCTTTAAATTCTATATTACCTCCGTGAACGTTTGATCAAATCTACTGGCACTTAGAGGTATTTCCTTTAAACCTCCAATAGTACCCAGGTGTTCAACATCAAAAATCACATATTAAATACCATTAAGTAAAGAAACAATGCTATTAACACATACCAATAAATTTATAATTGTTTACTAACTTTACATACCCGCAATAGGTGTCTTGTAAAAATGAGTAGGTGGATGACTGGTGTATCCAGTCTCTACACTGTGACCTTGCAATTTTATTAAAATAATAAAACTAAATTAGTTAATCTTGCATTTCACAATAAAAATTCAATAAATTAAATTCAATGAACATGCTGAATTTTTGATGTCAATGCCATATGCATCATGCAAAATATCCTTGCGTCCTCTCCATCCCCACGTAGATCTGCATCTGGTTAGGCTCTGTGTATATACACCCTCTTAGTGTCGGTGAGTCCTTTCGACAAGTGTACAAGATTAGCACATGGGTTAGAAGGCCACCACGAAGACTCCCACGGATGGCGGCTGTGCAATAGGGCTGGTGTGATGGATGACACTCTGAGTCAAGATTGTGATAAGCCTACAATGTCTCTATGTCGGCCTCTCCTTGTAACAACAGGCATCACAATCTGCTCCTTGAAAGCGGCCTGGCAGTGCGTCTCCCTTGCCGCGTGGGATCGGTGCAAGGGCCTATCTGGTGACCCCTGGAACTCCCTCATATCAAAATAATTTGGGATTTGGTTTTAATACAAACTCGTTATGGTTTCCTAAGTATTGGGGACTTCACAATTGTGCCTGATGGAGTGATAAGACCATATACCATCTTTCACTTACAGCGGTTCTTAATCTCTTGGTGGTAACAATGAATGAGAAACCTCTTTACGTGAGGTGAATTTTGATTTGTTTGCAGGTCAGTGAATAGAGAGCACAAATCACCTTTAGTAATTTTTAAATCTTTTACTTGTTTATATGATAATTTGTCTGCATAATATGCCCTAGTTATCTACCTCCTATCTTGCCATTCAGATATTTGTTGGGTGATTGCATCTACATTTTTTAACATGTCTTTCAATTAATTTGCTAGAAGTATTCTTTCTGTGGTTGAAGCATTTGGATCACTCAACCTATTGATAAGATCCTCAAGTTATTTTCTATTGTTCTCAATTTCACTCAAATTTTCTTGAGTGCCAGGAGGGAATTGAGAGAATGGTGGGGGAGGTTGATTTTGTTGTTGAGGTTGATTTTGTTGAGGATTTTGCTATTGAGGATTTACCTCCTCTTCTTGTTGAGGATTTGCAGGATTTCCTACAGATTTTAAAAAAACAATCAAATCTAACCTAAAACAAACAAAATCAATTTCAAACTAACAAATTCAAAACAAATAGTAAACAATACTTACCTCCTGCATCTCTTCGTCGTCGTGGCGCCATATTTGCAGAAAAAATCCAACTGTTCTTGATGAATTTGCAGAAGTCCTTCCTCCTAAAACGCGAGCGTGAAATTGAGGGTTTTTGGCCACGGGCAGAGCTAAGAAACAGTGAAAAGCAAATGATACACATTTCATTTTTTTTCTTTTAAAAGCACATAACGCGCTCACGTTATAACATGAGCGTGTTATGTGTTTCCCCATTTTTTTCCCATTTGGCCACAAAAGTGCGACCAACTTCATGCACCCGCCCTCATACTAGCTTTGCAAATTGATTCATCATCAACAAATCATAAAAATCATGAGCTTGGAAGTTCATCAAATACTGTAACAACATTCACCATTAAATCCTTTCAAGAAACTAAGAACTAAAACTAACATGGATGTTGAATCATGCATGCATAATGAGCAGACTCAAATAAAACATTCAAAATAATGCAATGCTTCCTTTTATTGTTGTAAAATTCCCTTTACACCAATTCACCAACACCTACAAATGAGGAACAAGCCCATATTTATAGTTTTCCAAAAGGAGAATGAATGGCCGAGATTGATTTACGATGAGTGGCCCAGATTTGATACAAGCTAGGGTTTCACCTACCCCAAATATTTCACAATTGAAAATATATTCTTGTCTTTTTTCCTATTTTGTCTTGTAGTGACCCTGGCATTGTAGCAATTTTTTCTTTTAGTGACTGCCTTCTTTGTTGCAACTAAAAAAAATTAGCATTTTCCTTCTTGTTGATGTGTTTGCAACATTCTTCATTTGATCAACTGAATCTTCTTGCAGATTTGTGTTACCAAGAAGCAGATATGTTGCTCCCGATCCGGGTGGATGACCCCTAGCAAATCATGATCGTTTGATGAAAGATAAAACAACTCCCTTCTGCCCCTATTTCGAAGCAATTTTTGATTTCCTGGTGCTGACTCATTTGGCACAGACCTTCATATGTTAACTAGTCCCCATTGGTAAACCAACCATCCCTTGAGCCCCTTTTGGTTTAAAGCATTCCCCCTTTGATACGGTTCCCAATACATCCTATGTGAAAACATTCTTTGTAGCTTCCTACTACTCGAGAGTTCCTTCATCTTCGAACCAAATTATCAGCCCTGATATAATTGCACATGTATGTCTATCATAGGCACATCCTTTAGGTAGGCAATAGAATTCCCTTAATCCATATTCGAATAGGATCCTCCTTTGGTGCGAGTCCATGGATCAATCTACTTGATGAGCTCTTAATTAATTTCCCTACACAAAGGATTAAATCAATTAGGCTTACTAAAGATAAAAATTACTATAGTCATAAATAAGGGCTTTCAATAAAATCCTTGAATTGCAACTTTGGACCACATTCCCGCTGAGGACTATGTTTACCATGCTAATAAAAGCTATTATTGGAATACTTGTTGGTCTTTAGAAAGAACCATAGCATATGATGCCTAAATCTCCATTCATTTCGCATATAAAAGGGGAATACCGAACCTTTTGATGTCTCGTTGAGTTTACAAAATCCATGATTTCATAAGCAAATTGGTTTCTACAGATAATCATCCATACGCAACCAGTTATGCTCACCAACCATAAACATTTAGTCATCACATAGAACAAAGAGACAATAAACCCGAAAGGCTCATTAGGAGGTTGTTCCTGCTGTGGCGGACTGTGTAATGTCACTGACCCAATCTTATGATACTGCACGCATTGAAATCCTCCTAGCATTTTCTTCTTGGAAGGCATATGATCCTGGTGCATGCGCTTGTAATCCTTACACTTCAACTTTATCTGTCAGCACAAGGGATTTAAAGTGCTCAGTCCCACATAATGAAGAAAAAGTATCATATCCGCCCAGCAAGGAAGCATTAGTGCGGGAGGTCGGGGTTGGGATGTTGCAATGAGAACGTTGGTCCCAAACATCGCTTGTGGGGCTATCATGTGAGGAAATCACTCAACGATGTCGCCGAAAATGAGAAGGTGGGCACAGAACGAGCTAATGTCGTCTGCAAGGATGAGAAAGCGGTCAACAGTTTGAGGGAAGGCTTGACACGCCGGTGGTTACATTCGATATAATGCAAGCATTTCATGAATGTCTTTGTTATTTCATATAAACGAAGTTGCTACAGCAGTGTACATTCTCAATCGAAGTCCCACCAGTGCACTCGAGAAGATGACTCCTTATGAAGCATGGTATGAGAAAAGGCCTAATGTTAATCATTTTAGAGTTTTTGGTTGTTTGGCTTATGTCCATGTACCTGATCAGGAATAAGGCTCTGTTTTAGATTCTACATTTGGTATCAGAGCGGGTATTTCTTTTGGGTTTAAGATCTAGTAGCTGGAATTTTGCAAAGATTATTATGTCGAATTCTAACAGCTTGCCCATTCTAGAATTTGATGGAAATGAGTATGATTATTGGTGCATAAAAATGATGAATTTTTTGATAGGAAAAGATTTGTGGGAGATTATTGAATTAGGTTACCAGGAGCCAGCTGATTGGAATACCCTCACAGCCAATGAAAGAACAGCTAGGAGGAGGCTAAGAAGAAGAATTATCAAGCATTGTTTCATATTCAAATAGCTCTAGATAAGAGTCTATTTCCAAGAATTGCAGGTGCAAAGACAACTGAGGATGCCTGGAAGACTCTAAAAGAAGCTTACCAAGGTAGTGACCAAGTCCAAGTTGTCAAGCTACAGACATTGAAGAGAGAATTTGAGAATTTAAAGATGCAAGAAGCAGAAAGTGTAAGTGAATTTTGTGTCAGAGTAAAAGATGTGGTAAATAAGATGGCTACACTTGGAGAAATTGTGAACAATGAGGTTGTGATAAAAAAGGTGTTGAGGTCTCTCACACCAAGATGGAATCATGTCGCCATAATCATGGAAGAAAGCAAGGATTTGACAACCCTTCAATTCGATCACCTTGTTGGATCTTTGATGTCACATGAAGAAAGACTAAAAGATTATTTTGGAGAAAGTGTTGAGAAAGCCTTTTCCTTCAAAGTATATATCACAAAGAATGAAGATGGCAGCAGTAGTAGCAAAAGCAATCAAGAACAATGTAAAGGTCAAAATACTAGTAAAGATGTTTGGTACCTAGATTCTGGATGCTCTAACCATATGTCAGGAAATGGAAAGTTGTTTTCAACAAAGGATGAAAGTTTTTAGTCAAAGATTCAGCTTGGTGATGATAAATCATTGGAGGTTGCTGCAAAATGAGCTATGGAGGTCCACACAAAAGAAGGTATGAAGAGTGTTAAAGACATTTATTACACTCCTGAGTTAAAACATAATTTATTAAGTGTTGGACAATTGTGTGAGAACTATAGAGTTGTTTTTGAAAATAAGAAATGTACAATTTATGATAAGAATCAGGGAAATAGAGTGGTCACTATTGTGCCTATGACAAAAAATAGGATGTTCCCATTGAGATTTGGTGAACATAACAGCAGCCTTGCCAATATGGCATATGAGGATACAAGTTGGTTGTGGCATCTCAGGTATGGCCATTTAAATTTTCATAGTTTAAAGCTTTTGACATCACAAGCACTAGTTTCTAGTTTGCCCAAGGTTGAAGAGCACAAGGACGTTTGTGAAGGATGTGCTAAAGGAAAGCATGCAAGGGAAAAGTTTTTAAAAGGAAATGCATGGAGGGCCCATCACCCCCTTCAACTTGTTCATTCTGATATTTGTGGTCCTATGCAATCAAAGAGTTTGGGTAAGTCATCATATTTTATCACTTTTATTGATGATTACTCACGAAAATGTTGGGTGTATTTTTTGAAGGCTAAGGATGAAGCCCTTGATACATTCAAGAGGTTTAAAGCACTTGTGGAAAATGAGAAAGGGTGCAAAATCAAGTGTTTAAGGACTGATCGTGGAGGTGAATTTTGTTCAAGAGCCTTTAAAGATTATTGTGATATGAATGGCATCAGGAGGCAACTCACCACTGCATACACACCTCAACAGAATGGGGTAGCTGAAAGGAAAAACCGCACTGTGGTAGAAATGGCAAGGAGCATGTTGCAAACCAAGGGATTGAGTAACTCTTATTGGGGAGATGCAGTTGCTACAGCAGTGTACATTCTCAATCGAAGTCCCATCAGTGCACTCGAGAAGATGACTCCTTATGAAGCATGGTATGAGAAAAGGCCTAATGTCAATCATTTCAGAGTTTTTGGTTGTTTGGCTTATGTCCATGTACCTGATTAGGAATAAGGCTCTGTTTTAGATTCTACAAACGATGGGTTCAAACGTCACCCCAAGTGATGCTCCATGATAATAGCAAATGATAGCACATTATGAGCACAACTCCATTCAAGCATGATGACACTGCCTTCTCACTACATTTTGATGACCCACTGGTTTATCATCATCACTCAAAACCATCTTATGATGCCCTCACCTTAGCACCAACTCCAAACCATAGCTTAGAAGAAATTTAGCCTCATCATCATATTCTGCATTGTTTATATGGAACCCCATACGATCCTCACCGTCGTTTCAAGGATAACTTACATTGCTAGCGTCCTTGTCATCGATGCAGCTATTAATGGCTTACAAATGCTATCAATGGAACCATAATTGCCCCTCCGACATTATCAACGCGCCCTGCTATATAATGGAAGGCGAGAGCCTAAATAGAAATGAGCATCCATTTGCAAGAATTTTATGTGGGTTAGTCGTTTCAGAATGTTGTCTCGGACGGCGGCGGAGGCAATGACTTCTGCAAGGGAGTGGTCCGCACCAGTGAAATGCGGACGAAAGCACGAAGAAGGAAGTCAGCGGGAAGTTGACATTTGAATGTCGTAATAAAAATGATGTATAAGGAACCGACGCCCATGTATGTAAAGCCCGCAAGACAAACATTCCCGCATCCACCAAATTTGGAATGAAAGGGGGTCGAAACTTATGACAAATCATATCAGCCCATTGATGAGGAGGGTCGTAGGCCTAGCTTATCTTAGAAAGCTTCGATGTTATTACCACTCATGGTGAATACTTGTTCCCAATCAATGAACGAAGGTGATACCCGCAGACTTGATATTCTATAGTTCCACCGTTGGTGATAACGTCTTACTAAATCGCCATCCCCATTCTTGCAAATTCCTCAAAAGATCATATGTGATTGCAGCCCCTTGATGACCATGAAGCCACCCGATTCCCTTCTGCCTGACTTACCACAATGTTGCCCGGTAAATTCAACCCTCTATCAGTTTGTTGGTTTCCATGGTTAGTAAACATACGATGTTCCATCTTCCGATAAACTTTCTGACTTTGGCTTTGTTGCTAATTCAAGGTGAAGCAGAAAGCGGGATGAGCTAAGTATGCGTCATGCAGAGAAACGACACGGGCACACTATGCGGAAACGACTGTTTTAGACTCCAGAATGCGAGGATCCGAATGAGTCGCGCCGTAGATAGCAGCAATAAGAGAACGACAGCCTGCATCATGGCGCCAAAGAGCAATGGTTTACTTGTCGAATTGTAGACAGTGGGATGGAGCTTGAAAATCCAAATATGAGGTGCCTCCCTTTATAATTCAACTCATTTTAAAATAGCCCAACACTCTGATGCCCCGTTGATCTTGATACGTGGTCTGTCGTTACTATTCAATGGTGTTATCGTCCTCTGCTATGTTGTTTTGCTTTATTGGATTGGTATATATCATCTCAATCAATTACCCTCTTCTCGTGTTACAGCGCCTTATCAAGGTAATGCCAAGTCTACAGATCACAACATTTTAACAGTCAATCTAGCCTGGATCGTGGTAGAGGCGGCAATGTCCCCCACAATGATCCATCTGCACTCCTCGATTCACCTAACACAAAATTTAAATTTCCATTTCAATTCGATCATAATTCTAAATTATGTGCGTTGCCTAAGGGTGAGGGAAGCTTTAAGCCATTGGCAGGTGAGGAAGTGCGGGAGGCAGGAGGCTCAAAGGTCGTTCGAGGCTTTAGGCTTGTCGTTATAAAGTTTGATCAGCTTGGGAGGTGCGGGGAAGAACCAGCGGGCAGTCGTCGTGTAATTTCCGTTAGGAACGTCGCTAGAGAGACGACGATCCACTTGCGACGGTCCACATAGACGAACCCGCAGTGAGCTCAAGGACCAAGCATAGGCGTTTGGAGGCTGCAACTTTTGGTGGGGAAATGCTCAGTGCGGGGTCCGCGTTGCAGGACGACGTGAGAGCTCAGTAGTTTAAACAACGGCAGTCGAGTAGAGGCAACCCACATGAGGTGACCCGCAACTGCGGGTCCGAGAGGCCTGAAGGATGCGGCGACAAACATTGATGCGGGACCCACCATGCAAGGGGACGTCCGAAGTTGGTTGTTAGTCAAACGGCGAAGGGATAGTGGCATTGCGCAAAGGGAGACCCGCAACTGCAGGTCCGCAGGGCTTGGAGGACATCGGGGCAACGGAACAAGGGAAACCTGTGGGACCAAGCCCGCAAGACGAAAATGACTTAGCGAAATTAAGATAGGCAGATTCGGTCAAGGGGAATTTGATCGTTTTTAGGCACATGATCGACTTAAGTTCAAGAGTAGGGGTGTGCACAGCAAGGCAGGAGCAAAACAACCCATCGGGAGCGAAAACGATCCATTGGGAGCAAAAGAAAAAGGAGGGTCCCTGCCTACGGCGAGGCGTGTGTGCAAAACATGCACAACAGTCACCAACATGTAATAACACACAACAAAAATAAATCAACAACTCTCATGCTTATCCCTTTGGACACATGGTTCATTTCATTGAGTGACAAGAGGCATAATATATAGTTTATATTATAATTAGGAAAAGAAGAATTAGCATGCAATAGTGTAAGAAAAATGCATGATTATTATAATAAATTATTATCATAACTCTCAAATCTTGGAGGCATGCAATTGTGTTAGTATTGTTTGGACTTAATTTTGCCCCCAGAATTTAGCTTGAGTTTCATTATTTTTTGAGTGTTTTGACTATGCTTGGCCCCATCTATAACCAATCTAAGGAGTCTAACACAGGTCTCCCTAGGTCAAAATTTGCATTTGTGTTATCTATTTTCTCCATGTGGTTATATGTGTTGCAATTGTCAAATTCCCAAGGTGTGTTTAAGTTTTTGGGTTGCACATTGAAATGTTTAAGTTTGTGCTAAGTGTTGAAGGTGTCAAAGTTTCCCCACCAAGCATGCTTCCCCGCTTCCCCCAAATTCCATGTATTCCTCTCAATATGTAAGACCTTCCTACCCCATCATGCCTTCCCACCTAAGTCTACTTCCCCTTACTCTATTGGACCTTTGGACTCCATCGGTGAAATAAAAAATCTATCAAACACTACTCATGCCTAGGCTACAAATTGTCTCTTTTAGAGTTTAGATTTACATGTGTTTTCATCCAACTTCGACCCCCCCATGTTGACCCAAAATTACACTCTTTCAAAGGCGAAATTTCTAGCTTCCCCTTATCCTAATACCTATCACAAGGTAACCCTAAACCCTAACATTTCCCCATTCTCTTCCTTTGTCGAAGATGAACCTTCAGACTTCCCCTTCCCTTCAGACCTCAATGGTATAAGTGTTTTCTCATCACCCATCCTTGACATTCTCCATTGCTCATTATTTTCTGACTCCTTCATTCAAACTTCCCTCCTCCATCATCCCCAATGGTGTGAATTATTTATCACCCCCAACCTCTAAACTCTAAAACTCCCACATTTTTCACACTGATTCCCACCTACCCCATGAACGGTCCTAAAAGCATCTAATGCAACCAATAAGGCTCTACAACTATCAGAAGTGACTGGTAAGCACCGAAAAATCATTTTTATTCAAGAGTAATGATAAGGAATGGAACAACCCATGCTCTAATTTATTGTTGTGACTAGGGTTTCATGACTCAATGTATGCACGCCATCACTGGGTGGTAGCCTCGACAAATTGTGTGAACTCACATGGACCATATAAATCCATATCTTGAGGTGCCATGAATATAATACAATTTTGCATATCTGTTACGCTTCCTCCTTATTTCCTACAACATTTTCAAAGATTTTTTTACGATTTTCACACAATTTCAATGAATTGCAATGTTTGGATGATTGTGTGTAGAGGTGATTGGTTTTTGTGGACCTTCAACATTTTCATCTTGACGAGGCTCCCTTATGTGAGCCACATGCCTAAACAACATTATATACCAAGGAGTTCAACATTCAAGGGTTGGTCACTGAACCAATTTTGTCTACACGCCTCTCTAGGGTTTTCAAACATTGGTTGTATTTGTAAATGAAAAGATAAGTTATGTAACAACATAAGAAGGTTTTATTATATACACTTCTTCTATGACGAATGTCTTCATGATAGTTTACAGCAATTCAAGAAAATACCATAATCACAATTGATATTTTCATTTGCCACATATGCTAGCACAAATGTATTTAAGGTCTAGAGCATGTGTGACAACACCTAATGTATTAAATATGTTTCTCATAATCGTTCTCTTAATACATATGAGTTGTAGTTTTGATCATGGATTATTGAGCATGTTCTTCATTAAAATGTAACCTTTAGTTTCCATGGGTAAACCTAGTTCCATTGATGTTGTGTTCAATAGTCCTTTTTCTTTGTGTTGTTACCCGATGAATTAGGCATCGATCTTCACAGGTTCGAGATCATACATTTTAAATCTAAAAAATATTTATGTTCTTGCTAGATGCAGTTTTAGATTAGGATTAGTACGTTGTTTAGGGTTCATTATTACTAACCAAGGAAACATTATGAGTGAACCAAAACTCTATATCATTAAAGAACCTAAACATACATGCTTGCACTCAGTTACTGTGTAAGAGATGATTAATGAAACAACCTTAAGGGATTAGAACTATTGATATTTACAGGTACATATTCAAGGTGTATGATAAGTTACATAGGGGTTAATACAACTAGTCTTACTTGACCTACTGACAAAATTTTGGAGTCAAGTGCACAATTTGATTTATTTGTTGTTACTTTTTGTTGTCCATTTTCTTTGATCTCAACGCCTATTAAAGTATACCCCTAGGAACAACCTCTTGAGTCTAAATTGAGCTCAAAGCATAGGAGAGATAACCCACTCTTAGTGTTGACCTCTAACCACCCTAAGTATGTCGATGATCATGTTTTTTCTTTCTTGATGATAAAACCTTGAACTTGAAGATAGAGAAAAGATCTAGAATAATGAGTGTTGTTTCAAGACCCAACAAGTAGAACCCTTAGTTTAGCAAGAACACAATGCTAATAAATATGTATGCAACTAGATAATAGATATTAAAAATTAATTGCAACATAGTTTAGAAGTTTTTAAAAAGCAATAGCATACATTTTCTTTTCAAGATATATTTTCCTTTGAAGTAATCAATGAAGACTTTATTTTGAAAAGCTAATAGCATTGATTAGATAATTGATCTCACTCCAAAGGTGGAGCAAGGGCCCACTCAACCGAAAGAAGATGTGTGGTATAATTGTGTTATTTATCAATTCATTCAACTCTTCTTCATTTGATCTTTTTAACTCAAATTCCTTTCATAGTTTAGATTTATTTTTTGCAGTGTTTAAGAATTGTTTTCATGCTTTTCAATCATCTAAAAGAAATCTTTTTTAATTAGTTAAGAGTTATTTTCTTTCAATTAATTAGTTAAAGATTTATTTCAAAATCTATAATTTAATTTTAGCATCTATTGACATCAATCTTTAAATTTTCTTTCTTCAATTATATGACGTTCAATATGCTTATATTGCAAATAGCCACATGCACTGCCTTGGTTTGACAAACAAATTAAGCTAAAATTAAATGAGAGGATAACAACGAAAATGGGGGAAAGAAAAAGTCTTGTAGATTATTGATGTTAATTCCTTACATTTTGTTGGACAACTCTCTACTTGGGCCAATGTAATTACTATTAGAGCTAGTAGCATTTGTACTTTGGTCATAGTAGGATTTTTTGATTTCCCAATGCTAATATGAAAAAAATTCATGGCAACGCTACCTCCTCCCATAAGTTGTCTTGGTCTTGCACACCTAGCCATGATCATGTTACTCTAGTGCATTGCAATCATGTTGTTATATCATCTATGGGTGTGGTAGAAGCATAATTGTACCAAGATATTACTTGGATGGTACAATGGCCTTCTTCAATCCTTAGCAAAACAAAGAGAATTTTCTAAATTGCCAACCTTCTAAAAAGATGGCATTGAGAATGAACACTCAGTTGGAGGCTATAATTGCTCACTTGTTTGACTTGACTGATGCAACAAAAGTTGCAATGGAAGAAATACATTAGCAATTCAATAAGATTGATAATAATGTTGTGGGCTTTAAAAGTAAATGGGACACTATGAATGTGATGAGCACGAGGACATTCAAGATATTCTAATTGATGAACTTAAAAAGGGTGCAATTGAATAAAAGAGTTGGTGCAAAGCAATATAGTAGATGTTCCCTTCCCCAATTCTTTCTTGCACCCCAAGGATGTAAAATTTTATTTTTGAGCTTCAAACGATATATCAAAAAGTTACTAGTCTTGTGAAAATTACAAATATATTTGTCCAATAAGATATCCTTCTACGCTTCTATATTCTATTATTTCTTCATTTTTGTGTTTGCAAAATCTCACTTTCAGTTGTTTTTCTCTATTATGCCTTTTTCAGATATTTCTAAATATATTATAAATAATTGATGTTTATAATAAAGAGTTAATAGTTCATAGTAAGGAATGTTTTATAATTCAAAGTTAGCAATAATTATAAACTTTCATTTCCAATACCCAATAAATACCCACTTTTTGAATCTCTTAATGTCTTGTGACAAGAACTTCCAAAGTTTTTGTCAGTTCTCGTGGGTAATTTGGATATTTGCATCACCATGACCAAAGTCCTATTTTAAGGTCTTACAAAACAAACTCTAGAATCCTGTCATAAATCCTTATTTATCTAAAGAGCAAAAACTGATCAATGAATTATTTTGCATTCATTACCTAAATATAATGTTAATAGGATAGAGTTGGAAAAGACGATAGTAAGTGACTTAGTATGGTTGGTCTATAGTCAACATTGCAAATCATAGCATGAAATAAATGTTGTCACAATAATGTAAAATATGCAAAACGAAAGGCATCTAATACAAATATTGTTCCAGCAATATAAAATAGGCAACAACGTACAACATGCATTGAACCTAAATACTATTTATGCTACCAACATCCACAAAGAACACCAAACACAACTACAACTACCCCCATTGAGAAAACTCAAATTCAGTATTCAGCAACATTGCAAAAGAAGCTTAGCAAAGGGAAGGAGTTACAGGCGTAAAAAATTAACCAAAATATTGCCCTTCTATGAAGCTTCCTTTAATATTGAAAAAGACCGACCGAAAACACTTGACTCGAATTATTTAAAAATGTGATAAAAAGATTCTTGGCAATATATTTCCCAAAGTGGGAATGCAGTGGTCCTGGACCAAGTAATCTTTCCTATTCTTGATAAGAAAATAAAAGAAGATAGATTCAATTAACTATTGAAGTTTCTCGCAATCGAAAAGACCTCATGCCAATTATTCTATTTTTTCTGAAAAAATTACCTCCATGAAAGGAAAAACAATGACAAAAACTGAGTACTCCCCACCATAAATTTAATGTCATCCCCTAAAAACCTTCAACGTATTAAAGACGTACAAAACTTCAATTTTAGTTGATATTCTGCAACACACAGAATTGAACAAAAATTACTTTTATGTGTTGTAATGTTATTTGTGAAGAAAATAAATAAAAAGGAGATGACACAAAAAGAGAGAACTCAAACGTGAGAAGCCATTTTAAATATAGGGCTTTTTTGTAAAAGCCCTACATTTCATAGCCAACACTACACATAATATCCTAGGGGTTTGATGCCTATTAAAATTGTCAGGAAATACAATGAAAAAACCAAAGGGACACAGATTCCAAATAGTAAAAGGGTTTCCTTGGGTTTAAAATGAAAGAGAAAAATCAGATATATCTGTAAAAGAGTTACATGTCTAAAACCAAAATTGCTCTAATAGTAAATTGTTCTACAGTATTGTGGCTTATGATCTATGGGTGAAATTGAATTGTTCACAAAAAACACACCAAGGATTAAATCTTGTTGAATGCAAAGGCCCTAATACTCTAAATAAACAAGGCTGGGATCATACCCCAAGCAACTTTGGTGAAATGGATACCTCTCAGTCTTAACACTAAACCAAATGAGATTATTATTCATGCACCTGTGATTTGAGCTCCCAATACCAACAGATTACGACATAACTCAGGATGCTTATCCTCTTGACCAAAAATATTGTTCTGCCTACGGTTGTAGAATATCAAAGTTTGGCCAGTTAAAATGCTGTTTGACAGAAGCCACATTTTTTTATCCTAAGTATTTTGGTGGCTGTGTTAAAACATTTTTCATTTCTGTCAACATTCTTACACCACATTCTTTAGCATTCACATCCACCCTCACATTGAAGTTTCATACAATCTTGGAACTAGGTTTGTTTGATTATTGTTTTTAGTGCAGGTCACATATATTGTGGTATATCCAAAACAATAAGCCTCTGAAAACTGTAGACTTACCAAATCTAATTCAGAGTCTTGACCACATAATGGGCATGCAGTAAAACAACTTGTAGTTTAATACAGTTTCAATAGTTTCACTTTTTCATGCAAATATTTTTCTTCAATTAATTACTGTACCAAATATTGGGCAATGTTACTGCAGTAAATATTGGACAAGGTAGAAACATGCACAGCAGCATGCTCCTCTCCATTTCTTTCCAAGGAAAGAAACTCTGACAAGCATGAGTGCAAACAGTTCAAGCTCAACAATAACAAGACATGAGACAGTATCTTAATAAGATTTGCATGTCATTTGCTCAAAAATGCCCAAAATAGCATCTGTCCTAATATAGCCATGAAATATGAAATTCAATATTGAAAGAGACCCAATTAACACAACAGCAGCAACTTGAAAGCTATGCAGTCAAGAACAAGGTCTTATGAGCCAAAGATGTAAAGAAAAAACTAAGAAAACAAAATTGATTTGTCTTCTTTTGTACCTAAATTACCATTTTTTAGCATTATAGATGCAACAAAGAGTCGCAGAAGCTGTTCAACATAAAATAAGTTACAGTATATAATTTCTTTACCAATACAAGAACTTGACTCACCATTCCTGGAATAAATTGGAATTCCTATTCCCTCTCTGGCAAACCCAATAAAGGAGGAATCCATACAACAATAGTACCAAGAAACCAAAAGTCGACAACCAGATAAGCTTGTATTTATGAATCTTTATCTACTTTTACAACTTTGGTTCATTCTGTCAAGGATGATTTTAGCTCTCCCGCTTTGTGCATTTCCAGCACAATGTCGAATCCCCCAATAAGCTCACCTTTGTGATATAATTGTGGAAAAGTTGGCCAATTGGAATAGGTCTTCAGCCCTTGTCTGACTTCTTCATCGCTCAAAATGTCAAAATAACCGAAGTCTAAACCCTCTTCATTCAAAGCATTTACAACCTTTGAGCTGAAGCCACATCGAGGGGCATCCGGTGTGCCTTTCATGAAGAGCATGACAGGAGAAGAATTGACTAGTTTTTTCAACCGGTCATCAAGTGACTCTTTGGGCAGCACTCCTTTCTCCAATACAATATTCTTCAGCTCTCCACTTTTGTGCATCTCTATCATGATATCCGATCCACCAATAAGCTCACCTTTTATGTATAATTGTGGATAGCTGGACCAGTTAGAATATGTTTTAAGACCTTGCCTTACCTCTTCATCAGTCAGAATGTTGAAGCTCCCAAATTCTAGTTCTTCCTCTCTAAGAATTTCAACAACCTTTCGACTAAAACCACAACGTGGCTCTTCAGGAGTGCCCTTCATAAATAACATGATTGGGTTGGAGTTGATGATGCTCGCTAGTCGAGAACTTAATGATTCACTTATACCAGTTGAGTCCGCTATACCACCATTGCCAGACTCTGAGATAACAGTATCAGGTTTAGGTTCAGCAGTAGTCGCTTTTGCAGTTAATCCACTGGACTTGTTAGCAGTTGAGAGCAAGCCATGGTCTTTAAATATTTGTTTCAGCTCCCCGCTTTCATGCAGTTCAAGGGTGATATCACAGCCTCCAAGCAGCTCACCCTTACAATAAAGTTGTGGAAAGGTTGGCCAGTTAGAAAATGCCTTCAAGCCCTCCCGCACTTGTTCGTCACTTAGAATATCAAAGCTGCCATATTCCACACCCTCTGCTTTCAAAACATCCACAACCTTTCTGCTAAATCCACATCGTGGCTGCTCAGGGGTCCCTTTCATAAACAACATGACAGGTTTGGAATTCACAAGTTGTTGGAGTTTACTCTTAACTGCATCACCAGACACTATATCAGTTTTAGCAGTCTCGGGTGATTTATATATTTGTTTCACTGTCTCAATAACTGTCGAACTAGCAGACATTCCAAGACTAGCAGGACTAGCTGTCTCAGCAATGTCTATGGAACCAGAGACCTTGGCCACTTTGTTGGCTAATTCTGATGGATTTGCACCCTCCAGTGTATCTACAACCTTCCCATCCTGCAAACATTAGCATGTATGATGGTGCTAATATTCCAGCAAAACAGTCATAACTTAATAACAGGGAAAGTAATTTAATCATAACCAAACATGCAATTACAGTAGTTAAGGCATAATTTTTCTGAACATTTTCTCCCATAGGCATTAAACATTAGGATGTCTTTATTATCCTTGATATCATAGCAACAAAATCCATATATAAACAGATTCTGCAGGTAGACTAAAACCTTGGCAAAAATGCATCTGAGAAAGACTTTGCAGGAAATTATCTCATGTATATACAAAGTGAAATGGTCTCGATATAGAAAAAAATAACTAAGCAATCTATATGACCACAAAGCCATGATGAAATTCAATTTATGCATGGGAAAAGCACTGTTTTTTTATTCTTTTATTGAATTTCACCCAAACAAAACAGGTTAACATAATAGAATTTCTCCCACAATTTAATTTAATTTGTAATAGACATTTTATCTGAACATGCACGTACAAATTCCTATTAAGCATAAAACAGCAGATGTTGAAATATGCTTATGCAACTCTTAATGCAATGACAAATTTTACAGCCTATTAGCTCTAAAAGGAATCCATATCAAAAGCATCAATAAAATTCAATTTGCTTACACATCCCTATAATCAATACTAAATGTTTCACTCTATTAACCATAAAGCTCGATTTTTAATAATATCAATGTGGAAAACCTGAACATGCACATTCAAGTTCCTGTTAAGCATAAAACAGCTGATGTTGAAATATGCTTATGCAACCCCTAATGCAATGACAAATTTTACAGCCTATTAGCTCTAAAAGGAATCTATATCAAAAGCGTCAATCAAATTCAATTTGCTTATACACCCCTATAATCAATACTAAATGTTTCACTCTATTGACCATAAAGCTTGATTTTTAATAATATCAATGTGGAAAACCTGAGGTATGAATCTATATAACCAAAAAAACATTGACTAAAATTAAGCTCTAGATGGCAAAAATGGGCCCTTTTCTCTTGTCAAAATTCTGGTAAGAAGAGTCCAGGAGAAAATAACTGAATTTGATTTTTTCAATTGGTAAATTCCCCTTGCATCGAATCCTTTGGATTCGATGCCACAACCAAGGGGTAACCTTCCATCAAATGCACCTAAAACTTGCACCTGGCCTCATCCATTGGGTTCCACCACACACAGAATTGGGGTACACCACACCCAAAATTGAATGTGGTAGTTTGGCCAATTAAAGATCAATATTTGTACATATGAACATGTAACATGTCACTTGGGGATTTGAACATGGGTCTCCACTATGAAAGTCCTGATGATATACCACTTGAGCTTAACCCACTTTAATACCAAAGTTTAGTTTAATTACCAACCCTCTTCAATTACGATTGACTCTAAATTAAGTGATACATAATAAATAAAGCTCAGATCCCCCATTTTTGGGGTTGTTGTGAAGAATAAAAATTATCTGCTAGCAAGACATTGGGTCTTCACCTAAGGATGGTTTTTTAAAGTTGAATTTTAATGGGGAACCAAAGGCAATCCTGGACTGGCAGGAGAGGTAGTGGTTATTCATTCTACTTTAGGCTCCTTTATAAAAGGAGGATCATATTTCCTTGGTGCCAAGTCTAATAATGAGGAAGCTTTAGCTCTGCTATAAGGATTGAAAATGACAAAATCCATGGGTAGTAGGGGATTGGAAGTTAAAGACAACTATCTTGAAATCATTCAGGGTTCTATTAAATAGAATTGTAAAGACTGGAAACTAGGGAGCTTAATGGAGGAAGCTAAGCTGGTAGGTGCCAGCTTCAATGAGATTGACCTCCAACATTGCCACATAGAATCCAATGGTATTGCAAATCATCCTCCTAATTTCCATTTCAATTCAAAGTGATTATTTGTTATGCCTTGTTAACGCATTATGTTTATTATGCCACCATATGCTCTCCAATTTATTTCTTGTCTGTGGTGTTCTTGTTACATGCACTCCCATTATGGTGATGAGGTGTGAGATTTGTACAGAAAGCTCTAAATTTTGGTGCTTGGGGTCTTTTTTCCTCACTGTTTTGTTTGCCTCTATGCATATTTTCATGTAGTCTGGAAGCTGTATTTGTTCTCTCATGATGCTGCATATTAAGAGAGGTCGAGAATGCTTATTATGGTCCTGTATCCGATTATTGACTGAAATGCATACTTCAGATCAAACATTTTTCTTCCCTTACATTTGTCAAAGTTGTACTTGGTGAGGTGGGTGGAGAAATGCGGGTGCCAAACACTCAAGGGCATCAATAGTGGAGGATTTTGTTGCCAAATTGAAGTGTGTGCAACTGATGATGTGGTTCTTGAATGGAGTTTGCATGCCCTCTCTCCTGCAGCAGCTACTGTGCTCATGGACAATAGATCAGATTGGGAGGAGACATGGATGGGTGGAGCTGGAGGTGGTGCATTGGCAATGCATTCTTCTGCTCCATTCTATATATGTGATGATGTGGCACTATTTTGCCAAGACATTGCTCTGTACATAGATAATCTTCAGGTCATTCTAAGAAATGACCATTTAGAGATTTCTAGCATTTACAATCCTCCCTTGTTCTCGCCAACAAGGGTTATTACTTATTAGAGCTGCTAAGCAGGATTATGTAGGCCCAGGGGTCTTAGTGGTTGCTAAAACTGGTGCTGCACATAAATTTAGTCTCCCTTTGGGTTTTAATTTCTACATCAGTTGGAGTGTCCCATGTGTCTTCCAGACAGTGTAGTGCTTTTATGTAAGCTGAATTTTGTTCTCCATCTGAATCCCATAATGTACATGTTATTCTCTGATAGGTTTGGGCCCCGATAGAACCCACAACTAACTTATCAAAAATAAATAAAATAAGGCTCAGATTTTCAAAGAGAAACATCTATTCATTACCTCTAAAAACAGGCAACTACAGTTTGACTCAATAACAGACAGGTTCCCTAATTATGGGGTTAGTAAGAAGGAAACAAGAAGTTTGTGTAAACTCCACCACCTGCTGGGAGGTGGAAGACACATGCGGATAGAGGTTCCAAGGAAGATCAAAGGCCACTGGTTACCAGTGGTGTTTGTGGCCTAGCCCTTCAAACAAACTCTGCTGCTGAGGAAGCTCACATAAAATCACAGTTCAGGAAGCCAGGTACAGGTGCTCCAGGTGTGATTCTTGAACCCACTCTAAAATTTTGGGGTAGTATCCGGCTCAGGAAAACACTACTACCCTTGATAAATGGAGATGTGCTACTCTCGTTCATACTATGTATTAGATTATTTTCTCTATTAAAAGGGTTTGAGTCAAGCATGTTAGAAGAAGCCATAAAAGAGGTAGCCTGCTTCCTTGCAAACTCTGATACTTCATGTCTGAATGGTATACCTTTCACTAATAAGGAGTTAAATGGCACATTCATAGGAATCAGCTGGAGGCACTCATTGTCATGGGCAGCCATAGGTTATCTTTGATGGAAAGGATGAGAAAAGCTTTCTCATACTCTTGGCTTCTTCATACAGAAGTTAGGAATTCTTTTATCTAAAGTATGGTAATTTTAATTAATATTTTAAAATGGTGTATTAGTAATTGTTTTGATTTGGGAGCTCTATTTAATGATTCAAGTAAGCTTTTTTAGTATCTTCCCATTACCACAGCCAAGAAGATAATTGTAATTTGATTGCCTCAACCGATCCAATAATCATGATCATATTTGGTTATTGTACTCCCACCTCATGCATGTCAGCCATGCAGTCTGCTTTTTAAAAAGTAAGATTTAGAAGGGTGATATCAGCCATTTTATGAGAAACTTTCTATTTGTGATTCTGACATGTCATGTCGAAGCCTTGCTGGAAGTCACAATGCAGAAGGAGATGCACATTGTAGTTGTTTAATTGCTGAGAGAGTGGAAGGAAAAAACATTTGCTTCTTCACATTCTCTCCTCTCAATTGTTGCTTGAACATTAATGCTGAGGTGCAGGTTTAAATTGTTTACCACTGTGTTTGGAAAATACTGAACCATTAGCAAAGGATATGGGAAAGACAAGTGCACAAGCTCTATCAATAAGATGTTATTTTATCGGCTACATCAAAAGAGTAATGAGGAGAGGAAACACCACCCCTGGAAATGCAAATAATGGTGCAAAACCTCTTCCGCCTCCAAGGAAGAGGAGTTTGTATCAAGTTCCAGCTTTGTGTAGAGCTGATGAACCTTGTTGAACCTTGTCGTGACAAGGGATGGGAACTCTGTTTCTGATTATGTAGATGTGGTTCACAATACTGCCATATGCATTACGGCTGTAAGTTTGAAGATGATCATTGGCAAAGATGATGACAGTCATCCGTATATCTGGCAGGGAATTGCTCAACTTGCATGGAAATTGATGATTTTCGTGTCACATTCATTGGAATGGGTGCTGTGGTTCGTGGGGAACAGGCCCCTTTTTCATCCAAGACTCTTGTCAAGCTTATAATGATTGGAGTTGCCAGCACTGATAGCATCAGCACAGATTTGTCTTGGCTAGATATAGGGTGTGATTGAGATTGTCAATTGTCTGAGGCTTTGGAAGGAAGATAGTGCCAACAGTGCCCATCACCTTCAGGAGATGGAAGGACAGAGGAAAAGGTCCCACATGGGGCAAAGGAAGGAATCCACAATCCTCAGGGGGAAGTGAGCATTCCATGCCATGCCTGAAGCAGACTATCCTGGGACTCTAAAAAGATGTCAAGGATATCATCACGGGTGGTTTAGCCAAGGCTCTAAAATTCTAAACCAATGTTTAGGCATTACATGCATACTATCAGGTGAAGGCATCAAATTGGCCAATGTTGCAGCCTATAGACATCTCACTGCCTCCTTTAGCCTTGTCTTGGAATTTTTTGCTGCTGGATCCTTGCTTTTTCCTGTTTGGATCAGCACATTATCATGCTGGTTGCTTAGGTTGGTTTGAAGTGCTGGTGGTTATGCAGTCTGGCGGAAATATTTTAAGATTCAGTTAGCTGGATCTTGGATCGTCATTGTTTCCATGCTGCTACCACTTAAGGATAGTAAGGATACTTCAATAAATCAATATTATATAAGGATACTTCTTTAGTGAGCAAAACTTGCATTTAACCTAACGATAATTTTAACTTTAGTAGTTTCATGGGGATTAAGCCAAATACCATTAACGTTACAATTAGATACAACAAAAACCATGTGCATTTTGTTTATAATGGTGAACTTCCTTGTTTGGTGGCATATATGTGGATGGAACTATACTTCATTTCATGCCTGCAAAAAAAGCAGATTGTCATTTTCAGACTTAGGTTTATCATATCATATAATAGGTTTATCATCTGACCTGACAATTCTGTGAACAGATTCCTTTAATAATATGATATAATAGGTTTATCATAGCCAAAAAATATAAACGTAGCTGAGATTTCAAGTCAATAAAGAGGCAACTGAGGTTTTGCTTAAAGAAACAAGCCACTATGAATTTTTTCTCTAAAGAAGAACAACTATGGATTATGTCTTAAAAAAGGGAGCTAGAGTTTTGCAGCTTGCTTAACTAAACACAAGTAGGGTTTTGCTTAATTAAATGTAACTGGAGTTTTTCCTGGAAAATGAAGCAACTAAGATTTTATGTAAAAAAAGGCAGCTAATACTTTTGCCTTAATATACAGCGAACGGTTAGGGTTATTCTTAGTTAAACACAATTAGGGTTTTTCCTTAAAAAAGGCAACAAAACAGGCAACTAAGATTAAGAGTACCACTAAGTTTCAAGAAATGCAATGTCTAGCAGCAGTTCCGCATTTTAACAGCCCACAATGTGAAACCCATTGCAATGGCCATTTATTAGCTGTATTTAAGACCTGTGTTCTGGTTTATTCAGGGAAACCCCTGGATCCAGATCCAGTTTGAACCCAGTCTGAATCCCAGTTCAGATCCCTTGCAGGGCCATCAAGGGTCCTGGCTAATCCAAATCCATTTTGCAGGACCCGAACGAAATCCACGAAAAACCCAGCTTAAAAGGAAGATTTTTTAATTCTTTAACTTTTTGATTTTTCTCTTTTTGTTTTTCCCTAGGTTGACTATTCAACCTAAAATCACGAGCATTAACCCTAAAGTGAAAATTAAGCACTTTGAAACACTAAAACAAACTCATTTTACCTCATTTTGAATACAAAAGACAAACAAAATATACTTGCTGAACTTTCATTCTTGCTTGTCATTACAGTATTTGAGTTGACAATTGATCACTAAAGGTTCCAAAATAGTTGGATTGCTATTCCTATGGGTGTACAAAAGCCTATTCTCTGCCAAGGAGCTCCTAGAGGAAGATTTTTGGATTAGAAAAGTTTTTCTAATTTCTTTCTTCATATTTTATATTACTCACTCTTTTGTTTTGTTTTCATTTGTATACATATATACATGGGATATATATGTATATATTAGATATGTATATACATATTGTTTTCACTTGTTTGGAATGTGTTGTTTTCCAAAGTTGTTGCCATAGGGATTACAAAGGCAGCCAATTCTAGCTCCTTGGACAAACCCTACTTCAAAACAAACCCAAATTCATTGTTGTGGAAGTACGTCGACATGATACAACAAGTTCCAAGTGATGGGAGGTATTTTTGGGTTTGCAATAGATGCGATGTGCAATATACAAGCTCATACAGTTGGGTGAAAGCACATTTGTGTGGTATTCTTAGAATGAGCTTCAAAGCTTGCCCAAGCAAGAAGGGTGCACTTGTGACAACATCTAAAGTGATGTAATAAATTAGACTCGAGAAGCAATTGTCCATAGAACAAGTCATCCTTTGTCAATGGGGCCCCCTCCTTTCCTATCTATCCTTGAAATTGTGGTAGAAAGCCACCCACTTTTTACCGTGCATCAAGAAGAGCCCACTTCACATAAGAGAACAAAGCAACCAATGAAAAAGGCTTTTCAAAATAAATCCCAAGAGATTTATGATCAACATTTTACAAGATGCATCTATGCAAATGGTTTGTCATTCAACACTATTCACTCACCATATCGGCAAGAAATGTTGAGAAAAATTAATGATGTTGCAAATGATTTTGTTCCATAAGTGTCCATGTAAAGGACTAGTTATAGGAGCTCTCCTATAATATACGAGATGTAAGTCTATAAATTTGTATTATGTATTATTGAACAATGTAGTAGAACTACAACACAATGAAAAACTAATATGGTATCAAAGTTGTGTTTTCTTGTTTCCTATTTTTTGAACGACATAAAGGTAGAGGATTTTGCATTTGACTTTATGGACATTATATGTCGTCCTATTTTCAATAAGTGCTGCCATTTATTCCAAGGACTTGAGTGAGGAAGCGCCAAGAGTTTCACTCACCAAATTTCGTCTCAATGTTCATCAATGCAGGCCATGAGTAGCTGAATTGATCCTCGACTAATTGTTTGCAAAAAGCCAAACCACTATAATCCCACCTATTGCCCTCATATATCATAAAACTATTAGACAAACCACCACTATCTTGCTCATTTTCCTCCACAAATCGATTAAGTCCTCTATGAATCTTCCTCCTACAACTAGTGTTCTTTATGTGTTGTCCACGACATCAAAGGCCCCAATAATGTCTTAGACCATAGTGGTTTCTAATCTTTTGATGACGTTCCAAATCATCTATGAGCTTAATGTCAAGGGTAAGGGAAATCACCTAAGAGAAATGCCAATCAGTGTGGTTCTTCTTTCTTTAATAAGCCAGTCTAGGATCTTGAACTATCTAAGATTCACCACTATTACCATTAGATTTTCCAATTCCTATGCTAGCAACTTTCCAACCCTTTTGCTCATATCAACATTGGCCTTCTTGCAAAGACATTGTGTATCAGCAACCTCATTTATAAGGAAACTAGGGGCATCCTTAAAATCTTTCTAGAGAATAGGATAAGGGATGCAATTACATACACTAAGTACGCATGCTCCAAGACAATGATAATCATGGATGTGGTTTATGTGCTCAAGAGGCAAGACAAGACTCTCAACAGCTTTGGCAATTAGATTATGTTTTATCGGCCTAGGCTTCCAATGGCTATACAATTATTGCAAAAACAATCCATTACAAATTGTGATTAATGTACACATATACACGGGATAGGAAGTAACTAACATTTGATTAAATCCCTCTAAGGAGTTTGAATTCCAAGAAGCTTTTGAATATAAAATATTTGGTGAGGATTTAATTTGGAATGTCTTATTAGTTCTTATAGAAATATTTTGTGTCACAGTCTGAAAGTCCAATAAAAATATTGTATGTTGTCGGAGCAAGTCAAAGTCAAGTTGTATCATTTTGTTTAGAATAGATTCCATTTTTACTTCTTCAATCCATGAGTCATTAATTGTCACGTCATTGAGAGCATGTCTGTTAAAATCCAAAAGTGTTAAAAAACAACAAAAATAAAAAATTGTCTCGATCGTAACTGGATGCACTATCACTTTTATGCAACATCCATCTTGTCAGGGCGAGGGGGGCGGGGGAGGGCATTCTAAAATTGAGCCTCAAAGCCAAATTTGCTAAGTAGCAAACCTACTAGAGAACGAAAGGATAGGAGGTTGGAGGACAAGCAACATCCTCTTGATAGTCACTACGATGAGACTATGAAATTGTATTAGTGTCAAAATTATTTGTGCCAAAATGACTAAAGCTAAGTTTGGTTCCCAAGTGACAATGGGAACTGTCTCATATCATTTGTGATCAAAGTGTTAATGATCTATAACAATGGTTTCATACATGACAACAAGTAACTTTTTATGTAATGATGGTATGTGTTTGTCTTGAATCACAATTGTTGGTTGTTTGTGATTGGATGTGTTTGTCCCCAATCACATTTGTTGGGTGATTATGATTGAATTGTTTGTCTCCAATCATAATTGTTGTGAACAAAAGTGTGTGTCCCTATTCATAACTAATGATAGATATAAGTGTTTGTCCCTATCAAAATTTGTTAAATGACCTCAGATAGATGTGTTTGTCCCTATCCTTGGTTCCATGGATAGATGTGTTTGTCCCTATCCTTGGACAAAGTCCAATAAGGCCAATCCTACTAAAGAAGTAGTCAAGCAAGTTCCACTATTGTTTATCACAAGTAGATGTGTATGTTCCTACTCATACCATGCGTTTTTTATGAACTAATAAACATGTTTGTCCAGTGTTGTTAGTCCACCTATCCTTGTTTACAGAATGATGTAATGTGGGGTTAGGAATATTACACCATTCTTGTGTCTCTAGGTTTGTTAGTGTGTCTTTAGGATACATACAATAATCATTTGTTAGTTTGTTTTAGTTTGCTAGTACTCAAGAGTGTTATGGTTTTATTTCATGATTGACTATGTAAAGGAGTGGTTATAGGAGGTCTCCTATAATATAGGAGATTTAAGTCCTATAAATTTGTATTTGTATTATTGAACAATGTAATAGAATCGTAGCATTCTGAAAAACTAATAAAATCAATCCTTGATCAATGTGATTGTGGTGTCCTCTAAAGGGGCAAAGTTTTTGAAAGTTGTGGATTGTGAGGGGCAAACAAAGAATGCACACTTTATTGCTAACACCCTCATAGAAGCCATTAAGCAAGTGGCCTAATAATATTGTCCAAATCATTATAAATAAAGCAAATAATTGAAAAGCAATTGGAACATCGGTTAAGGCACATTACTTACACAATTTTTTGGACACCTTGTGTTGTCCACTTAACAAAATTGATTGAATCAACCAAATGTATGTTAAGTTGAAGACATCCAAATGCTTATCACAATCCACCACATCGAAGGGCATACTGGGATCAATTTTGCAATTGGAGTTGTTGAAGGTAAGTGAATATAAACAATTTTATGCTTCACTTTAGTAATTTATTTATTTTAGTATCTTCTCTCCTATGTCTTTATTTTTATTTTTTATTTTTTTGAATAGTTTGTTGAAACCCAATTTGCCTCTTAACAAAATCATTTTCGAATGACTTGTGAAGGTTAAAGAGGCACTTTCTAGTATATCAAACAACTTTGGTCCATATGGAGGCAATCCAATTATGAGAGGGCAACAAATATTAAGCAAATGACACTTGGTGGGATTATGTGGAATATTTTCTTAGTTTCACTAAACCCATCTTGATTATGATCCATTGTATTGACATGGATAGGCCATTTTTAGGAGAGATATATGATGGCATCAACTTGATGATTGAGAAAATGAAAACCATCATAAATGAGAAAGAGCAAGATCCTAAAGAAACTTTCTTCAAACTAAATGCAAACAATTCTGAAATGATAATAGATATTCGATATTCATTATTTTGTTTTTACAAAAGGAGAGGAATACTCCTTATATAGAAAATTACAAGACAATGTTTCTCAAAAGAAACAATCATTAACTGAAGCAAACTAAAGCAAATAATTGAAAGATGCTAAAACGAACTAAAGCATAAACAAAAGTTACTAAAAGTTAACTAAGTTAACTAAAAGTAAACTATTGACTAACTAAAGCTAAGATGACCATTAAATATTACAATTAATACTTTAATACCCTCCCTTAATGGTCATCCTACAAACATAAACCAAGTTTATCCATGATTCTTCTGGAAACATATCATCAGTGACTGATAGTTGGAGAAGCCTAACCACCTCGTGATTACTAGTCCTTTCCCATAGAACAATCAAATCTAGACACCGGCACTCAAAAACTATGAGCTTCCTTTGCTTCCAGGTATTATAACTTTTCCCATTGAACTTCTGCATACTTTCCAACATAACGTTGGACAAAGATGCCATCCCTCCCATTTTCCAAAGCACGAAAAACAAGGTAACACTGTGATTAGCTGGCACAACTCACGATTTTCAAAAATCATCTAAAAAGAGGCTCAAAAATTGTAAGAAAAATCTTCAAAAACTCTGAAAAAATCCTCAAAAAACTACAAAAATTTTATAGAAAATTTTTCAACCAATGCATACCTTCCAACATAATGTTGGACAAAGATGCCATCCCTCTCATTTTCCAAAGCACGAAAAACAAGGTAACACTGTGATTAGCTGGCACAACTCACGATTTTCAAAAATCGTCTAAAAAGAGGTTCAAAAACTGTAAGATTTTTTAGAAAACTCTAAAAAAAGTAAGTTTTTTTAGAAAAATCCTCAAAAAACTACAAAAAGTTAGTAGAGATAAGTTATGAGTTATGAGTTGTTCACAACTAAATATTTCTGAGTTGTTCACAACTAAACTAATCTTGTCTAGGGCCCCGCCCCAACCTGTCGTCTTGTCTTGGGGGCCCCACTATCTTTTTTCCCATCTGAGTGGGGAGGAAGAGTGATACCTAAAGTAATAAATGAGAGACCCACTCCTCAAAAAACTACAAAATTTTTATAGAAAATTTTTCAAAAAGTCTTTTAGCAAATCTTTTTCAGAAAGAATAAAAAAAAATTGAAAAAAACTCATTAGAAATTTTTATCTTTTCCAGAAAAATTCTGTCAAAACTAGCTCAAAAAATAACCCTTCAAGCTGCCATGAAACTTCAAAAAATCACCGCAAACCCGGCACAATGCACATACCCACGAACTAGGAACCCTCAAGAAATCGCCATTAAACAGAGGTTGAAACAAAAAAAGCCCTAGCAATGGTAGGATAACTTTGTAAAATCCGTCTGAACTTCCAGGAACCCGTGAAAAAATGTTTGCAGCGACAAAGGATAGTAGGAAATCACGCAATGCACAGCAGATACGCCTAGAAATAGACCCGCAATAAAGAAGAAATCACCCAAAAAAGGCGTCCAAAAAAAAACTTATTAGAAAATCAGCCAAATTTTTATAGAGTTTTTTTCAAAAAACTCTTCAATTCTTCATAAATATTCTTCAAGATTGCCCAGATCAGATCACGAACTCAACCCACAAAAATGTGCACTAACAGATCCAAGAAAATCTTCTTCAAAATCCACAATTTCATGCAAAAGAAACCCTCAAATCTGCTTCAAGAAAACCCTCAAATTTCTTCAAAAAAAATTCTGCAATAAACCCTTCAAAAATTGGCTTCAAAAAACCTTTTGATTTCCAAAAAATTGGTTCACAAAAACTCTTCACAAAATTCCTCGATTTTTATTTTTTTTTAAATCGGCTAAAAAACTTCTTGATTTTTTATAAAAAAAATTGTCAAGAAACTTTGAGCCTAAGCTCTAATACCATGAAATGATAATTGATATTCGATATTCGTTATTTTGTTTTTACAAAAGGAGAGGAATACTCCTTATATAGAAAATTATAAGACGATGTTTCTAAAAAGAAACAATCATTGACTAAAGCAAAATAAAGCAAATAATTGAAAGATGCTAAAACGAACTAAAGCATAAACAAAAGTTACTAAAAGCTAACTAAGTTAACTAAAAGTAAACTATCGACTAACTAAAGCTAAGATGACCATTAAATATTACAATTAATACTTTAATAAATTCTTTTTGAGAGATGAAACAAAATGACAACCACACCACACCTTTATTAGCTTTGTGTTGACTCCAAAATATTACAATGGTGAGATGCTTTCTTTGCCTACAAGGATTGCACCATATAGAAATTTGGAAGTTAGAAAAGGGTACAAGATAGCCTTTGGTTAGACTCTTCCCTAATCCTAATTTGAACGATGTAGTCACGAATGAATTTGTTGATATTATACATTCTAATG
Organism: Sequoia sempervirens; assembly: GCA_007258455.2. Taxonomy (NCBI): domain Eukaryota; kingdom Viridiplantae; phylum Streptophyta; class Pinopsida; order Cupressales; family Cupressaceae; genus Sequoia; species Sequoia sempervirens. The sequence continues at coordinate 34,398 of VDFB02193467.1, forward strand.
GTCAAAGTGTTTCCACTCTTTGTTGCAAGTATAAGGAGGATGCTCACAATTGGTGGTACCTCCATGGCCAAATATTATAACACCTACAACCTCTTGCAATAAAAAATTTATTGCAAAACAGTGTTCCACAGGGACACGTCCCCCGCAAAAATACCTCGCGTTTCCTTGACAGGGACATCCCCCCACTAGCCCACCACCATCCCACCACCAGTGTCGCTATCTCCAAGACACCGCTAGGACTTCAAGGACACTGGGGTTGTCCCCAAGACGTCTAGGGTACTCTTAGTTGTCTCCAGGATGTCTAATTCTTATACTTATCCATCCCACCACCAATGTCGCTATCTCCAAGACACCGCTAGGACTTCAAGGACACTAGGGTTGTCCCCAAGACATCTAGGGCTCCAAGATGTATAATTCTTATACATCTTTTTATAACTATTTTTTCAAGTACTATATGTATTTCAACACCCTGCCGCACCCCCTCTCCCCCCCGCGGCCGCCGAAACACGCCCCCTATCGTCCCCCCGTCCCCGAAACCGGAACACTATTGAAATTTTTTTATTTTTTAATCTAAAACTATAAATTTGAACTTAATTTTATTTTCAAATTTTAAGTTTCATTTATAATTTTATAACTCTTCTCTCTCTAACTTTGCCTCAATAGATTGCCAATTTATCTTCATTTAAGCAAAATTGGAGTACATGCTATTTCATCCACTCAATAAACATAATTGGTTGGAATCAAAAGGGTAGTTAGTGTACATAATGTTGGCCTGCACCCAAATTTCCTGCTCAAAGTTGGTGTTGTGTTCAGCCCTTTGTCAAGTCATCTCTTGTATGTTCTCCTCACCGCAAATTATAGAAATGCATTATTTCTCTTTTGTGCTTCCCAATGGACTGTTCTACTATCCCTACCTACTTTTCATATGCCTTGTTGTCCTCCCTTCTATGTTGTAGTGCCCCATATTGCCTTGATTGCAATTCCTTATCACCTACCTTGCTATTTATATAACATATACTCCTAATTTGTTTATCCTCACCACAAAGGGATTATGCTTAAACTATTTGCCTTTATTGTTAATTGTGAGGTGGATCTCCCCATGTGTGTTGGTTTCTCTTAGAGTGTAGTGACTATTGAAATGATAATTGTTATTCAATATTCGTTAACTAATACTCCTTAAATAATACAATACAAGATATTTCTAAACAAAAGCAATTGTTAACTAAAGAGAACTAAAGTAAATAATGGAAAGTTACTAAAAGCTAATTGAAGCAAACTAAGTTAACTGAAAGTAAACTAACGACTAACTAAAAGCTAAGGTGACCATTAAATATTACAATAATACTTTAATACCCTCCCTTAATGGTCATTCTACTAACTTAAACTAAGTCTACCCATAATCTGATGGTCTTTTCCATGAATGCTTAATATGCAAACTCCTGCTCAATATACTCTGCAACTTGAGCCTTCTGTTGAGACCCTTCATGGTTGGACTTCTCATCAGCCAACCGCTTCCTATAGTACTTCTGCATATGACCAATCTTCCCACAGTAATGGCATGAAAAAGACTTCTTGGAGCTCGCCTCCGATTTGCCTCGTCCTTTCTGCTGAGTGGACTTTCCTTTGCCATCTTTGGCAGTAAACACTTGTTCAACACTGGGAGACTCACTGCTGCTCCCAAACTGCTTCCTCCACCTATCCTGTTGCAAGAGCTTGTTGCACAACTCATCAAAATTTAAGTCAACATTGGTGGATGTAGTGTTGAGAATTTCGATGAAGTGCTCGTAGGATCTTTGCAAGCTTTTTAGCGTGACACCACCATATCCTCCTCTTCCATCTTGCAACCAATGGCCTCCAGTTGATCGTGAACGTCTTTGATCTTCATCAAGTGTTCTTGCAAAGACACTTTGTCATCCATCATAATGGAAAATAGCATATTCTTCAGGAAGAAAGCCATGCCCTTGTCTGAGGCCTCATGAAGATCCTTCAAATGTTTCCAAATCTCCGCAACAGACTTACCAAATGGTGTTTCCGGTAACATCTCATCGGTGACAAACAACTTGAGATGAGAAGCATAACCACCCCGATTACTACCATCATACTTGTCTTGACCTTCTCTGCAGCTGTGGAGCAAACTTTTGTACCTAGAACAAGTGAATCCAAACACCAGTACTCAAAGATGGTAAGCATCCTCTGCTTCCACATGTTGTAGTTTTTCCCATTGAACCTCTAGGTACTTTCCAACATGGCGTTGGTCAAAGGCGCCAACCATCCCTCTTGTTTTCCAAAGACACAAAAAAGAGGTAAAAGTCTATCCAAGGCAATCAGTTGGCACAACTACCACAATTTTGTAAAACATCACTGAAATAGAGGCTCAGAAACCCATGATTTTGTTAACAAAAAAATTGCCAAAAACTCAAACCTTGCCCAAAAACCCTAGGCAACAGAAAAGGCAAAAAAAAAATTCTAAGAACTCAAAAAAACTACCCTAGCTGCGAGCAAAAACTGCAAAAATTTTCAAAACAAAACAAGAAAAACTAAAACAAAAATTCAAAAACTTTAAGCAAACCTAGCAAGTTCATGAATTCTTTTTTAAAAAATCCATCAAAAAATGGCACAATTTTTCAAAAAATGGCACAATTTTTCAAAAAATTTGTCAAAAACTTCAAGGCACAAAATTTTCAGAGAAAAAAATATCTCAAAATTTTGTTGAAACCCTAGTCACAGCAAAAAACCTTGGCAAATCTATAGGTCGCGAACAAAGCACACCACAATTTTTAGAGACAAGCAACAAACTCCTATGAACTGAGGAAATCATGAGCAAACACTTCTCCTTGCAGACTTGCAATAGTCAGAAGCACCGCCCAAAAATGAAAAAAGGGTGTGATTCTCTTTTGCAGAAAACCCACACGTGTTTCTCCTTCCTAGTCGCAAAAAACCCACAAAACAAATCGCGAAAAACCAAACATCGGACGCGCCCAAAAACGACAAACAAAACCCTTAAGAAACCTTGCAGAAAAATGAGACAAACCTGCATGTGAATAGGCACAAAAAATCAGTAATATTTCTCAAAAATAAACCGCAATTTCACCCTTTAACAGATCCGCAAATTTAAGAAATGAAACCCCACGATTTTCACCTCAAAAAGATGTCGTGATTTCTGCTTGAAAACCCCTAAAAATCTTTTGCAAAAAATCCATGATTTTTTCAAGTAAAAGAATCCTCCACGATTTGTAGAGAAAAACCTTTCGATTTCTTTGATGATATTGGCTCACAATAATTCTCCTAAAAATTCTTGCGAATTTTTCAGAGAAAAAACCTCAATTTTTATTTTAAAAAACCGGACAAAAAAAACTCTAAAAAAATTCTCAAAAATTTCCAAGTGAAACCATTAACCTTTGATTTTTATCAAAAAATTGAGCAAAAACATCTAAGAAATTAAAAAAAATTCTTAGGAAAGCACGAATTTTTATTAAAAAAATCGCCAAAAAATTGAGCCTAAGCTTTGATACCATGAAATGATAATTGATATTCGATATTCATTATTCGTCATTAACACAAGGAGAGGAATACTCCTTAAATAATACGATACAAAATGATGTTTCTAAAAAGAAACAATCGTTAACTAAAGAGAACTAAAGCAAATAATGGAAAGACACTAAAAGCTAATTGAAAGTAAACTAACGACTAACTAAAAGCTAAGGTGACCATTAAATATTACAATAATACTCTAATAACTATGCATGAGCCTATAAGTGTAATCTTATATTGTGGCCACCTCCATGTGATCTCATAATCTTTTGCAGCAATGTTGGAGTTGAGCATGTTTTCCCTTTGATGTTGCAGCCATCATATCTTGGGTCTTCTAGTGCATCGCGTCTTCATGCCTTGCTCCATGGTTTGTGTGTGTGGCATCACATAACTTGTTTATGGCTGTTGCAATGGGTTCTCAACTTGTATGTTGTAATTGCAATAAAGTGTCACTTCACCTTTGCAGTGACCAAGTTTGTTCTTGCACCAACTTCTATCACCTATGCAATGCCTATCCCTTGTCCATGTATGTTTCTCATGAATATCTTAGAGGTTTGCAATATATTTAGTGATATGATGACATGTCCCTCTCGTTGTGAGAGTGCAGTACCCACAATGGTGGTTTGTGGCCTTTGTAGTGTTTTCTTTCTTCACAGCAGTCATTTTTCTGTTGGTGATGTTTTTTCATAGTATATTGGTTGAGAGTGTTGCCTAGCTTCTTATGTTGTGATTGTGTGTGCTTTAATAGTCATACATATCTTTGCAATGAATCGGCATGTTGTTGTGGTGACATGTTAATGTTTTTGTTGCAATTTGAACTTTTGGTTGCTTGTGGTTTCATGTTTCTTCATCCTAGTGTGATCAAATTGCCTTCCATGTCTCATTCACCATCCAATCTATCCTACCTCCACACGGATGAAGTGTATTCAACCAAAGTTCAAATGTCTTACCTACCCCACCAACAGTAGTCATTCCCAACTACCCTGTCCCATCCCACACTTCTCAAATGCATTTGAAATATTAAATTTATGGTTGGCTTTGGCATTGCTCCTTGGGCCATTATGCAATTCTAACACAGCAAGGCATAATTCAAATGTTCATCTCTAGCCTATGTGTGAGTATGGCTAGATCTCACTTTTCAAATTCGTCTCTTCCTCAATCTAGTGTTGTATTTACCACTGGATTGGATCGATGGTTGGTTCTAGTTGTGTTGTTGGTTGTCCTTGCTAGCTCACAATAATCAAGGTCAAATAGGTTTCTTGCTGCTAATAGGACACACATTTGAATTCCCTCCTTGTTCTCTCATGATCACTTGGATGATGTTGTGCTATACATGCATGCCTACTTGATTTGTTAAAGGTTGGTCTCTAAGCCAATTTTTGTCTTGGTTGCTAAGGGTTTATTCTAGGGGATCAGCCAATGTACAAGTAGCATGTTTAGAGAAAGATATGTTTGTATAAGCTGTAGTTGGGTCAAGTAGTTGCATGATCGCATGTCTCCAAGGTAGGTGGCAATGTTTCAAGGGGCTCAAAGAACCTAGTTGTGGATCTCCTCTTGCCACATTTATTGGCTTGGTGTAATGAACAATGGATTAATGTCACAACATTATAATTCATTGCAAACTATTTTGTAATGGTCTCTTTTTGTTGCATGGAGGATGTTGTTGATCTACTCAAGATTACTAAGTATGTGCGATGTGTAATGTTTCCTTGTCTTTATGATTCAATTGCAATCCCATATGGATGTCTTTCTTTCTTACATGTTGTGACTCTGTTTCACAATGGATTTGACACCGATTGATTGGCTTTGGATCCAATGTTTCTTATTTAACATATTTTCCTTTTGTTTGTTTCAATTCCTACTCTGTCTACTTGTATAAACCATTTTTACAACTTTGGGTATATCTTAAGGGTTCATACATGAATGACATGATGAGAGGTTTGTGCACTCATGAATCTTGATTATCACATAGCCCATTGCTTCAACAATTTATAACATTAGCAAGCTTGTGTCAAATAGACCTATAGAGGGTTGTGTTGGTAAGATGCACGATGCATGTGTATAAGGGTATTCAACTTGAGAAATGCAATTGGTTAATATCCTTGGGTACATATGCATGCTTGTCTATAATTGTTGTTAGTGAGGTCAAATAGTCTTATTCCTAATTGCCATTATGACGTGATAATCAAAGCCTTGTACCTATCCCTATATTTCTCTTTAATTGTCTTGTGTCAAGGCCTCATGAGAGTACCCCCAAGGCATCACATAGCCTAAAGAAGATGAGGATTTGCCCTAATCCTATGCATTGGCCCAAACTCACCCTCTCTTTGTTGATGTATCTTATTCTTCGTTTGAGACCTCTTGTTCCCCTTGTTTCACTTTGAATAATGGCACTAGAGGAGAGGACCTGCAATTTTCAAATCCAGCACATGCATTCTAGCTTGTATCTTCTTTCACACATACAAAATGACTACAAGGAAGGGGCAAGAAAAATGTGGGTGTAGAGCCAAACCATACTAACTTGGATGCTTGCACTTCCCAACAATCTTCATTTTTGGAGTCCGGTAGCCAGCACATTTCTAGTGTGACTAACAATGGCACTCATTGTGGTTCTTCTAATCTACCTGCACCATCTAATGTCAATGACAATAATGATGATGATCTTTATGAAGACCCATATGACACTGATTGCTGATTTTATTGTTTTAATTATTAATACTGAATAATGAAAATTTATCATGACATTTGAGTTTGAAAAATTGACTCTAAAATACTATTTTTAGTTTTTATAGTGACTTTGTTTAGTATATGCATGTCATGTGGTATTCTGAACTTCATTCATATTTTTAGGTTGCAAATATGTACATTATTTACAATTTTTAAATGGTTTTTGTACAGATAAACCCAACCCCAAATATATATTTGTAAATGTTGGCTTACCCAAATCTGAACCGGTAATTAATTTAAGACTTAAATATCGTTTATGTTTTGTTTTTTTATTTTTAAAAATGTATAGTTTTAAAAATAGATAATAATGAATATTATGTATTTAGCTAAATAATAAAATATTATGGTACGGGGGGCCTAGCTCAATTGGCTAAAGCATCCTGTTGCAGGTGAGAGGTCACGAGGTCTAGTCTCCCCCCAAACCCATGGTACAGGAGGGCGTGTCGCGCTAGCGCCACCAGTCACGTGAAAAAAGTTTACCAGGCACACTGCTGTTTATAGGGGGATGGATACCTGACCGATTCCTGCAGTCTAAAAAATAAAATAAAATATTATTATATTAATATATATGAATTTTGATAATATTAATGTTCATAAAATTAATGTAATGATAATCAAGTCATTATATTTATTATATATAACACACCACACATAATGATTTGATTATCGATGTATGTATGTATGCATATATGTATATATACTTACATGTATGTATGTATGTATGTGTCAAGTATGTTATAACAAATTCTGTTTTGGGTTGCCAGGCCAATGTCAATGCATGCTTCTCGTTTTCATTTCTGGTATAACATAGGAGTCTGGATTATAAACAGGCAACTAAGTTTAGGAGTATAGCTTATACACAGCTAGGTTTCTGCCTAAGGGTCTGGCTAATAAACAGATAACTAGAGTCTGGCACAGTCTGAGACAGAATAACAGATAATTACGATTTGGCTCAGAGAACAAACAAATGTAATTTGGCTTTAGGAACTGGGGTTGTTTCAAACAAATTTAATCCAAACAAAAGACAACTAGGACTTGGTGTAAATCACTCAACTAAGAAAAACTAGGGTTCGGCTCCAACAAAACAAAACTAGGATTTGCTTCAAATTTATAAAAAACAACGGGGTTTGATTCCAATAAAAAATGACAATTAGGGTTTGGTTCAAAGAAAAGGATAGTTAGGGTTTGACTCATAAAAAACAACTAGTGATTGTCTAAATTTGCAAGATGTAAACTTCTTTCAACCCCAAAAGAATTCAGAAACTCTGATTTGAAGATAGAGAAATATAAAAAACAACATATCTTAGTTATAAAGAACTAGGGTTCAATGCAATTCTGACTGACCTTAAAAAAGACGAAAAATGGAACCGCCGAGACAGAGTACGCCTCTGAAATCTCTGGTTGCTGTTCAGCTTCGACCTTTGTAGCAAAAATAAATAAAAAATATTTCACAGAACTGTATAAACCCTACAGTTAACAAAACTGATATTATTTAGGAGTTAAAAAAAGGGTGCATAGAAACTAACCCTGAGGAATTTGGCGTAAGGGGTATCTGTGCAGAGATGGGAAAAGACTTGATCCATCTGCTTGGAGGCATCGCACCATTCTGCCCAAAAGTGTAAAATTACAGGTTTTCCTTGGCTGAGAATGACGTCAAGCTCTGCTTTAGATTGGAGATCTTCTACATTGGCACCCATTTCCACTCTCTGAAAAATGGCTTTGCCCGGATGGATTTTTGGGGGCTATGTAGCCGAGAGGATAGAATTGCAGCTTATACCTTACGCGAATTATTTAGTATTTTCTTCCAACCCAACAATGGTCCCGGACGAGTCCTTGTCCATATTAAAAGATTATTTAAAAATCAATTTAAAATCTAATTGTGAATCTAGCCTAGTTGGTGCTCCTAAAGGTTAAAGATTGGGACTTCCCATGTCAAGTTTGTACTACTATGCTTCAACCGCATTTAATTGTGAAGAATTCTTAACGATCAAGTTCAATAGTCTTGCCACCCTAATGTATCTTGTCAATGGAAAAATATAGACGACCTTTTTATTAATTTAGAATGAAGTAGATAATAAAACATTTAATATTTTGAATTCTAATTTAAATATAGTTGAATTTGTTCATAGAATTAGAAATAGGGAAGAAGGTTTAAAAAGGTATAGAGATTTTAAGGTTTAGTGCAATGTTGTTGTTTGTTTTAAATTGTATGAATTAAGAGGGAGAATCTAAAAGCAACATTAAAATCTTTGTTTTTCAAATATTGAATTTTATGTTTTTAGGATGTGATAACAAGCATTATTGCCCTCTTTGGTACTATTGTGTTCATACAATTGTGTTCCTAACATTAGAATTTGAAGATGTCTTATATTGTTGCACTCTCATCCTCTATAACATATACCTACAATAAAAATAGTTTGTCTAGAATGGGTGGTGTCTAGGCACCCCATAAAATATTTTAAATATTGAAGATTGGGACCTTGGAATGAATGCAAAATGCCTAGGAGATTGGGGTTTGGAATCTTCTTGAATTTATAAGTGTAGCCTACGACTTCTATAGTATTACTTGTTATATGTGGACACTTATTTCTTTTGATTTGTGCTTGTTTTGCACTATATGTTGACATGTGTTACCTATTTGGGAATATATACTTGTCGTATTAAATGGAGGAGTGTTATGTAACAACCTAAAAAATACAACCATAAAATTTCATAAGCATTATCCAATATGAACATCTCAATGCTAACAAAATGGTATAAGATTAAATACTATCAACTTCCATTAACTTCCATAATTTACAATATTGCAATGATATACAAGGCATGCAAGTAATATCCAATAAAAATCCACACAATATATAAATCACACTTGAGTAGTACAATAAGGAAGTACATCTCAAGTACACTATAATAATATGAAAGTCTCAAAAGTACGTGATTAATTCTCAACAATGAAGATAGCATCGTTTTATAACAAAGATACATAAGATGTCAAAATACAACTCCTCATCCATGATAAGAATATAATAGATCATGAGACCAACCAATCATATACAAGTGGTCTAAAAAAATAATATACACCATAATGGCATATGAATAACTTCAAGCTCAATATGCAAGCTAATCCTCCAAGATCTCAAGCTCTTTTTGTTGATTAGGGAAGGGTTTGAATCCGCTAGGAAAATGTCCCTTTCCTCCTTGTCCATCAATCAAGATGAAGAAGTACCTTCCATAATCCAAACGTATGGTACAACATAATATCAAAGTTTATCTTCCTTAGGTCCATTCCTTTAGTAACACGCATCATACACATGAAACCATAGGTTCAAAACACTCAAAATATGTGGAATAGATTTTACAATGCATATTCTCAATAACAAGCATAAATCATTTAATGATAACCAATAATCATAACACATCCTTTCTAACATCTAAAATACATATGATGCAGGGACATGAACAAGCCAAGATATGAATATCAATGAAAATCATAAGTTTGTTCAACCTCATAAGGTTTGATTTAGTACAACACATTAAAGACAATATAAAACATCCACATGAATTACTACTCACATCCCATACTATGAAAGATCTCTTCATGTGATGATATATATCTTTTTATTAGCATGCACTCAAAGAAGGACTACATGCATCTTAATCTTTCCATGATATAAGTATCCAAACAATACCAATATCGATAATTCAAATATACATGCACACACAAAATACAACACACATAAATCAAACACACATAAAGTAAGTGCATAGAATAAAAATATAGAATACAAGCACCTCACATATTATTGAAAAAATATAATAATAACAAAACTCACATAAAGGTTGACTCTGTTGTTTCTCTACTTTCTGTGTGGGTTTCAGGTGCCCTTCAAAACCTATTTTTATTGTTTTGCACCCTTGTTGTTTTGTTGTTCTTGGTTCCTTCTTGGCCCTAAGGGTTTTTTGTGTAAAGGGTGCAACACCCTGTAAATGTTGCTTACCTTATCAAAAACAAAACTCACATAAATTAAACCATATAAGGAATCTATAAATATGACAAATGTGGGTCTTATCCCCAAAATCCATCTAGGGAGCATCTCCCAATTGTCCAATGTATCCAAGTACCACTACCTCACATGAGATAAGAAGGTTAACTATAGATATCAACCTCAAAGTGCCCCTATCATAGGACCTAGCAATAGCATGCATGCCAATACAATGAGCTATGTAACTTATCTTAGACATCTCCTAGCTCTAGTGACAGCAATCATAACATAAACTACATGTGGACCATTTGCCTATGAGAGCACTAGAACCTATCATGATGTGATGCCTATAGGAAGATGGGAAAGCTCAAATCTTGACCAATTTTATTAAGGGGAGCAAAGTTTTAAGGTATTAAGACCAAATTATATGAAACAATATCTATTAACCATCATAAACCATTGGATAAAATCATATTCCATTCTTCCAACTGTAACCTGTGAGATAAACCTTTCATAAAAAAAAAGTCACCTTCCATCCTTTCAAAGAGAATCTATGAGTTAAACCTCTCATAAAAATCACATTCTTTCCTTTCAAATGGAATCTACGAGATAAACTTCTCATGCACCCTTTTCTTTTGGATAGCACTCTACTCTTATGAGTATAATCATGACATAAAATGCATATGTAAATATAATTAATTATGACATAATAAACATCACATGTAAACCATGACACAAAATATGTCATAAATCAACCATGACAAAAAATATGTCACAAATCAATCATGACACAGGAGATACATCACATATCGATATAAATCAAGAATGACACAAATCAATAATTTAGCTCCCCAAGGAGAAAATAGCACCAAGATAAGTTGGATTTACATGAACATAAAATGTCAATAAAACATTACATAATATAATCCATTGACCTTGAGCCAAATGCATATAATCAAAATACAATCCCACAAATACTTAGGTATTGTATACAATTCTAAAAACCTTTGGGAGGTAAGACTATAGTTCACTTTCAAGACTTTATAATGTCACACGATAGGTATATTATTATTTATACTATAATTCTAATCAAATCACATAATTTTGATAAATCATGGTACAAAACGAATAAATAGAATAATTGATCATAATTAATTTTGGTACTATCAATACAAATAAACAAACATTGAATAATTAATATATCATTATTTATGAACTAGGTACATCTAAGTTTTCTATATGATTTAAATAACATATTATTGCACCTTTACTGGAAAAAATTTAAAAAACCAATTCATAAAAGTAAATTTCTAATAAATGTATGAGTTGTCAATAAACTCAAGCTCCTAAGATCACTTGCAAAACTAAATATTACCTTACACAAGAGAGCAGCAAAATAAATAATTACTTGATTATTTTTTTTGGGCAAACTGTTATCATAGAGGATAGCACTCTTTCTATTACTTTGAAAAAAATATTACATTCCTCAAATACAATACTTAATGTTTCACCCTAGATTTTTCCAATCTTAATGTCACTGGGTGTTTGGCCCTCGAGGGAGGAGATTTCTTTTTACTTATGTTCGTTCATGCTCTAGCTGCATAGGAATTCACCTTGCACATTAGCTTGCTTCTTATTGCAATGTGGAGTACCACGTGTTATTGAGGAACATTTTTTGCATCTAAATGCAATCTTTTCATAATCTATTGGTTGTCTCCAACACCTATTTCTAACTTTCAATGAGATTTCGGTCAGTAGGCCTTTAGATAAATCGAATTCAACACATAAACGGGCACGTGGAGAGTTTTCATAATTTATAGTTTCTTTTGAAATGTTGTGATATTTACCTAATCCATTTGTAATTGCAATCAAGCACTCAAGTTTTCAAAATTGCAGAGGAAGGTAGGGAAATCTTACCCAAAGTAATGTTGAGGAAAACATCTTAGTTCGAGGATCAAAAGAGGGAAACCAAGGCTTAACGCATAAAAAATATCCCTAGTAAAACCAAGGACCTATGTTGAGGATCAATTTCTTATCCTCTAAAGATTCAAATTCCAAAATAAAAAATCCTTTTGCACAAGGATAAATGTCGATTTCATCCTCCATGTACTCTTTCCAATTTTTGTTGATACAGGCATGGAGGTCACACAACGTCAACTATACTCTCATGAATCTGCATATCAAGGCGTGATCTTTCAGAAATTCCTTCCTATCATAAGCGATACTGTCCAAACATATTTTTGGGGCCATATCTGAATTGTTGATGAAGAATGGGGGTTTCAAATAAGTGTAAGGGTGGGAAGGATCAAGCTCTTGTGAAGAGGCCCTCAACATTGCAGAAGCAAGATGCTTCCATCCCTGCCTCTCGTATGGGGCATCCAGACCCATAGCCGCTTTATAAGACTCGAATATGCAAGGAGAATCGACCTCCCCACCCCGCATAGAACCCCATACAAATTGAGAAGCCCTCGTCTCAAACCTTGTAGGGCATGAAAAGGAAAAACCTACTAACATTGCACCACAAATGACACTCTCACCATTTCCTTTTGTTGAGGAGGACATGGGGAGATTTGGAACAGAGGGCATGGAGAAACCTCGAGCATAACGAGCAAAAAAAAATTGGAGAGGGAGCCATCCCGTTGTTAATAATTACTTGACTATGGTGTAAAATGAATTCTGATATATCTCTCAAAAAATATAGTGGGAAACCTTACTTATATAGGCAAGGTGATGATGTATGACTAACTAGATGATGAAAAGTGCCTTAATCCTATGACATGTGACAACTAGAAGAAGATCACACATGAACTAAATACTTCTAGAAATATTTTTATAACCCTAACTAAACTTAACATGTGAAATTTTTTGAATAGGACGTAACTAATGATTAGTTAGATAACATGTCTAGTTTACATTACAAAGGGGAAACTAGATAGGAAATGCCCTTATTGACAACAACACCCTCCCTTATGTGTAACTTAGAGAGAAGTAAACAAATGCAAGAATGTGAAATCCATATGTGATGCAAGAATTATAGTACTAATTAGTAGGTCATTCTAGGTACTCATGTATAAATGTACTCTCACAAACAAATAAAAGGATAAAACTTAGTGGGACAAAACTCCTCTCCAAAAGAGAAAAGAATAAAGTGAAAAAAAGAAGAGGACTTAATATGACCCCCAAAGTATTAATTATGTTACCAATATATGATCAATAATCCCCCTAAGAGGAAAAAGGAGAGATTATGTAGCCCCTCACAATGTGTATTATCCTACATCAATGATGGGTGATTGAAGGCAAAAGACAATCTAATGCCTACAAACATTCCTCCCCCTAGGAAGAAACTAAACCAAGTATAGATGCAAGAAAGCTTTCCATTCTAGATAGGAATTAGTACAAATAAAAATCAAGATGTATGATGAAGGTCTCTTTGAAATCTGCTCATGTGTTGCCATGTCTATGGAAGATAATGCCACAATCAAATCAGGTACTTGCCTAGTCAATAAATAAGGTAAAAAACCAAGATCAAGTGGTAACAAATGATGAACAAGATTCAAAGAAAAATATGATAGGACGACAATTATGATGGGGTTGTCATCAAAGAGGAGAGATAACCCCTCAAATGTGTTCCAAATTTAAAAATGTGAGACTCCGTAAACAAATCTAAAATACTTGTCAAGAAATCATTCCACAAAGTTGAATCTAAAATACTATGATGTATGTGTTGCAAAGAATCACTAGGAGCTCTTGAAGAAGCAACTATAAACTCTGATGAAGCGACAAAAGATGGCTATGTGATCTCTGAATGGAGAAGGAGCAATGATAGAGGTCTTTGTATCATCAAGATGCTCAAGCTCTACATCATATTCAAGCTCCTCTAATGTATCATCATGAAAGGGTATGTTTTCTACATCATAAAGTAGAACAAGGAAATTTGATACAAGATAATTCAAGAATAGAGAGATACGAGGTTCTCCATAGATCTCCCAAATTCTAGTCCAAAGGGTGCATGGACTCTTAGTCTCTAAGATCTCCCAAAAATTCTTAGCACCAATGGTTATACCAATTAATCTTATGAAATGATCATGTTATTACCTCAAACCAATTTATTCCAAGGTGGATATGGTTCAAGGATGATTCCATAAAGATGAGGCAAAATATTGAACCACCTATAATGTATCAGGATGCTTTTTGTCGAGACTTGTAATTATCCTTAGTTAGAATGATTATGAAAGGTTGTGTTGCATAGCCCATGATATTATAATGATACATTCTTCAATTATGAAATACGATATCAATACATATTAAGTAATTGAAATGAAGATATTTGATCAACAAAAAAAATTTCAAGTCTCAGAATGTCCAAGTAATCATCTAGATGTAAATATATAACAAACTAAATAAAATGTATCGAAGGCAAAAACTAGAAAAAGTTTATGTATGACTATCCATAGCTCCTCAATACCTTTCTAATGCCACAAGAATCGTGAAAATAATAGATCTAGGAAAAAATTATAAGCTCGAAAGCTAAAAATAAAGATATAACTTCAATCAGGAAAATTTAGGCACTTACATCAAAATCTAGTAAAATGACCTACACTATTGTGAAGTGCTTGGAACCGTCTTTCTAATGATATCTTGTTTTTAAAATACAAATTTTGAGTGAAAATTTATGGCTCCTAGAAAATAGCTCCTTTATGCAAGTAAAATAGGCTAAGGTGGTCCTTTGGTGATGCTATTAGTTTTCATTGTTGTGAGCAGAGTTGGGGCAAAGGGTTTAATTTGGCCACTAGAGTGGCAATTTGAGGTGAAGGCAACATCAAAGGGAATTATCTCCTATGCATCACTATGGACATTAACCAAGGCTTTATCCCCAGGAGCTAGGAATGTCTAGGAGCTTCGACTCCCGATGATTGTGCCTGAAAAACCTTTATTAATTTATAAATAAAAAATAAAATAAAATGCATACATTCTTGATGCTAATGATTACGTAGACTGTACCCAATTGATGATAACCCAATACATAAAAGAATATTTTATGAATGTGTCAAAGTACTCTACAAACACTTGTATAACTCTATGACCTATATGACCAATGTGTATGGTACAAATCTATACAAATTCCATATGATATACATATTTTTATAATTTTTAAAACCCTAACAGAAAAGGCCAAAATATTTTTTGACTCTAAATATAAAGTGTCATATATTAAAATAAAGTTTTTAGGCCTTCTAGACTTCATGGTGAGGTTCGTTTTGTCCCAAAGTGCAACCAACAAAAGCTATTGTCTGATTATCTCTCAATTTTGAGGAGTTTACAAATCTAAAGCTTTGATATCAGGGAAGAGTCACCAATGAATCAAGATCCCTTTATCACCTGAAAGACCAAATATAACCCTCCACAAGAGAGTAACAAGATAAATAATTGGTTGATAATGGTGCAAAATGAAGTATAATATATCTTCCAAAATTTACAATGAGAGACCTTGCTTATATAGAAAAGGTGATAAGTTAATACTAACTAGGATGATGACAAATGTCTTAATCCTATGATGTGACAACTAGAGGATAAAATTACATGTGAAGTAGATACTTCTAGAAAAAATACTAGAGCCCTGAGTAAACTTATCATGTGAATATGTGTGAATAACTAATGATTAGTTAGATAATATGCCTTGTTCTCACTGCAAAGAAGAAACCTAATAGGAAACACCCCACACCGACAATGATAGAACACTTTTTTCTCACATCAGTTTAACTAGTTTTTATAAAAAGCATCTAACTCGTTTTAATCATGAAAGATAAAATATAATAAATAAAAGTGTAAATCTTGGTGAAAATATTTTTCAACAATTTCAATCCACATATACCAAAACAAGAAATATCTAGATCATCATTTAATATATTCATTTTTTCACACAAACAATCAACCAAACACAACTATTTTCACAAAAAACTCATGTTTATTATTAATTCAAATAAGCATTTTTCCTAGCATTATTTGAAAGGAACCCTACCTCAAATTTGTAGTAATTTGGAAAAATAAATGTAAATGAATACAAAGAACTCAATAGCAAATCCAATAATCTTTCAATTCTTCAACAAAAATACTTTCAAAATCTTCAATCTTTAAACATGTTTTTGTCATTTTCTCCATTTCATAGTAAAATTTTATTATCAAAAAAAGAAGACAAAGAATAATCAATAAAACTATTTATTTTTATTTTAAAAATAATCTTCATTTTTCCTTCTCACACCTAAATTAAAACTTAAAGAGTAATAATATAATAACTTATCTCTTACTTTCTTGAAATAAACTTTGCATATTCAATAAATTAATAAATTTATAATTTCATCAAGTAATTTTTTCCAAAGAAAACTAATTACCAAAATAAATAAAATAATAATATATGCATTCATAATTGTTCAATAATTATCATTTTTAAAAAATTAAATATTAACACTTGGATTATTTTAGGACACCTTAGCATCAAGACCTAGTTCATCTTCCCATTTCCTATACATGTTGCGCAACACGTCTTGTCACACATACCTTAGTAGCATTAATAGGAATTTTTAATCATATAATCGCTTTTGATCAATTAACCATTGTAATACAATCACAGGTTATACATATTTTTTTAAATTGACACTTGCATCAACCATAAGTAAATATAGCACTTTTTATTTTATCATAGAATCATAAAGGGATTGGGAATGAGGTATGTTACACTTTACGACCTTTTATTTACTACTTTGACATAAGAAAGAAAAAATAAGAATAGAAGTTAATAAAACAAGCTCAGAGAATGGAAAAATCATACGACCAAATGTTTTGGGTATGATAACTTACAATCTTGTCAAGGGGACAAACCCATAGGTGCAATAACATTTACGATGAATAGATGGGCAAGGTGAGCACTAAATTAATATTGTCTAAATTTAGAAATGAAAATGATTAATGAGTTTTAAATTTCACACTAATTTATACATAAAAATAGTTTCAATCAATCATATGAACTATTTAACTAAGTCAAGGGTTGAAGTGAGTATGTAAAAAAAATTTAAAAAGTGTGAAGCATGAAATTTTTATTTCTATAATAATTACAATTTCAAATTTCACATTCTTCTGAATAGGTCTCATGTTGCATATATAAATATTTAATTCTCAAAAAATGATATCTTTAGCTCTTTATTGGATAGAAGATGAAAATACCCTTCCTTTTTCCCTCAAAATCTTCTAGTGAAACCTTTCTTAGTGACTTCAGTGGTCAAATAGATATTTAAAAAAGCTATTATCTTCAAATAGAATGTTGATTTTAATTTCTTTAGTTTTTTTTTAAGAGTTGAACATAACCCATAAATTTTCTTAGACTTTTCAAGTTTATACCATGAGAACAATATTTTGGTAAAAAATTGATTGATTATTAATCATATATTTATCATTTGAAATTATTTAAAATAATAGCCCAACTCTCATCAATTCGCATGTATATTGTAGAGTAGAATAATGTATACTTCATAATTTTTCCCTCTTAGCATTTTACTCACTTTAGCCTTGTTAGTAGATATCTCATCCTAATGCCCAACTTGAGACTTACAACTACAAGTTAGCGAAACCCTTCCTTAGCCTTACTTTTTAGTCCATTTATCTCTAGCAATTTAGAACGAACCTTCATCCCAACCCTTTTTCTATCTTGGATACCATCGCTACTATAATTTTATCTCCTAGATAGAATCACAAGTGTAATTTCACTTGATTTTGTTACCACCCATTTCCTTGATTCTCAAGTTGACCCCAATCAATAATATGATTGTTTTTAACATATTTAAAGACAATCCCAAAGTTATAATTATAAAATCATCCATAGATCCAATCTGTCAAATCATTGAGAGCATCTAGAGTAGTTGAGATCATATAGGGTGTAACTCATTTGGACACCTTTATATCCAACTCCTTTTACTTTAGCTTATAATTGTCTTGTCATTACACATTGTGAAAACAAAAATAAGGGATTCAACCAATGTGTAAAAGATAATTCAAGACACTTCTACACCATACCATAGCATTATCAAGTCCCTTAAAGGAGCTCATAAACATGACCCTTGCAATCAACACAAGTTCAAAGATTGAATGAGTGAAATCTAGAGAAAAATATTAACATAGATAGAAACCTTAAAAAAGCATTGAACCCTTTTTCTTTGTAAACTAAATTATTGTAATGAAAATTTCATCCAACTGATATGTGGAGTTCAACAACACAACATTTCAATAAGATCTAAATATTACATGTGGAATCTATTTATTGAAGCACAACTATTGGTAGATCATAGTCATTTCACACATCACACCTTGGAGGAGCTAAGAATCCAATCATCTTGTTCCAATTATAGTTTACTTTACTTTTCATGTATTAGGATCAACCCATTTATGGTAGCTTAAATATTTGATCATTTATTTAGATTCACATAATTTTAAAAGAGGCATTAGATTAACCTTAGGGCATTTTCCTCTTCTTTGTTTGGTGAACTCAATCTCATTAAACCTCTTTATCTTATTTTATATTAACATTATCCTTCTCAAATTATTTATATATTTTCATCTCTATTTGTTTATTTGTATATCAAATCTAAAACTTCTTGGTTTTCATAGTTTTACATTTTGATTAGTATAAATGTTTTGTTTAAGACTAGTTTTGCATGCACAACTGACAACATGGAAAGCCTTGTAGACATGGAACAACCTTGAGTTAGTTTTAAGATTGTAAGTCTATCTCCTTATTTATTCTGCCTAAGACTAAATTACAAATGAGAAGGGAAAGATATGTGAAACTATGAAATAACACAAAAGAAAGGATTGTACCAAACATATAAGTTTATACAATCACAATAGGTATTTGCAACACGATGTAATATTCAACAATAAAATTAAAGATATGGTGCACATGAATTAGTCAAACCATACATAATAATAAGGATGAGAACTTCCAATGCAAAAAAAAATTATATTAACATTTTAGAGAATAATGAACTACATACAATGTTATATTATTGAAACATAAAAATGTGGGTACCCTAAGTTTAATACTCATGACCTAGGGTACATTTCCATCATTTATATAATTTCATTAGGATACAAATAGAAAAGGTGTATAGATTGACTATCAACCCCAATGGTGAGTCAACTAGACCTAGATTAATTTGTATCCTTTTGAGGATAGGAATGATTGTGATTGATTACTGTAATTAAACTATATGACCTAATGCAATAAATATAATTATCCGACAATTGATAAACAAAAACAATCAAGATCTGGTAGATCTGGAAGGTGCAAACGACTATGTACCTACCTAGAAATTTTTGTTTTGTTAGGCCTACAAGGATGGGGTCACCATATGGCTGTCGAGTCCTTGTAAGGGTGTCTTGCTCAACTTTTGAGGTCCTCTAATGTCAAATATGAGCTTCTATTTTATGCCTATCCCACAGTCAGAATATCATAAATAAATCTTGTAGGTGAGTTTTTCGTGTCTTGACAAGAATGGTGACAATAAATGCAAGAATGCAAAATGGATCTTCAAGCTCTCATCAATCCACTTCAAATCTGCAATCTCCATATTCACAAAGAGGGTAAATGTTGTTCCATATAGGGGCTTGCCTTAGTCAAATCTCGTGTTAGTGTTTCCACTTACACAATGGTAATGTCAATGATAAAATCCTTGAATGGAAAGGAAGTAAATGATGGATGAACAAAATGTTACAACTCACCACCCTTTAATGGCTTCCTTGAAGGATTGAAGATATACACATCTCTTCAAGGGTTTTGGATCTTGCTTGCTTGATTTGCTTGAATGCTCAGATGCTTGGAGACCTCCAACAATGTGAGCCATCACATAGCATGAACATGAACACAAATAAACTTTGACATGATGTTGGATCTTGAATTGATGTAATAATGCTCTAATATGCTACTCTTGAATGCTCTTGACAATATTATTTGCTCTTGAAAATTGCTAGGTCATGTTGCTTAGATTTCCAATGATAAAAAAGACTAGGTATTAATAGGTGTTTATCCAATTTCCCAAAAAATAGATTCCAAAAGCTAACACTTCATATTTGAATTTTGGATATTAAAATACCGCCAATAGCATGTTTGAATTTGGGTCTTGGCTAAGGAGGGGGACCCATTTTCCTTTGGGTGAATGGGTCCTGGCCCAAATTTCCAGGACACACTTGATCTGAGGCAATTTAATGATTGAATGCATTTGTTTAATATTGGTTCACCTTCAAAAAATGGTAAAATTGAGGTTTTGGAATGCATAATTTGGAAAATTAGAATCTTAATTAAGTCCAATAAATTAGGGGGCCAAAACATAATGTAAAATTGTAAAGGTATACAATTTTCCACACTACAATCACCAATTATAGATATGTGCATAGAAATTCCATTATGCAATTATAAAGAGGGCAAGACAGAGTTCATACATCATGCTCAATAGCTCAATTATATCAAATAGAGTCTAAAATGTAAAAAAGGTATGCAAAACCATATTTATAACAAAATTACCTAGTCCATAATTACGACTCCCCCCAAAAAAATCAAATTTGAGATTCATAAGAGGAAGAGCATTTGTTATGTGAGTTCAATGGACTCAATACTCTTATTGGTGGTAGAGACACTTTTGAAGGGTGGGAGGTACCTAGATCAATGAATTATGTTGCTAATTACTACATTGGTTATCTATAGGTAGGTGAATTTCCTATCTTAGCTACTACAAATAACAAGGACCAATACCCACAAGGAGAATTTTAAATTATATATTATAATACCCCACCCAAATCATTATGTACATTATAATTTCTTGAAGATATCATGGAGGAATTATACACATAAAAATTTGGTCCCTAAGAGATAACATTGCAAAAAATGTTGAAGAATGGTTACACATCTTGCGAGTTGTTTGATGGAGCCTATCATAGTAGATCATATGACTCACATTATCCCAAGGAGAGATTATCTTTCCCTTTTCCTAAAAATTCTTGTGATCTCACCATGTAGCATTTAATTGAGAGGGTTGTGAACTAAACAAAAGTTAAGCATTTATGTGGGCCCCACCCCCAATATGTTTGATTTCAATAGCACTAATAGGAAAAACAATGCTAGGTGATGTGGGCTAATTGTCGGAGTTGACATGAAAAAATCCATTAGTTGCATTGAGAAACCACATGTCTTATTAGATTAGATCTAATGTCACACCATCAAACATCATGCACTTGTTAGACTTGGGAATTTTTTAGGCATGCTAAATACGCACTGTAAAAATATAAAATATTTGTAGAGGAACTTAATTTGGAAAAGGTGCAAGCCATTGCAAATATGATTGAACTAAGGTAGAAGGATTATGTCACTTGTAGCGGAGAATTCATTATAGTTTTGGTGACTTGGTAGGGTTCTTTCACTAGGGAAAGAATAGAAACCTGAAAAAAATGCATCCATTAGGCACAAAGTTTGTTTACTCAAAAAATTTAAATTGTTGCCATGGAAAATTTTGTACAAATTTTTAAGAGAGGTGACAAGATTCTCCTACTCTTGATTCTCATGTAGGTTTTTTACAAGATTTTGTCTCAATGCTCTAGCTCAATTATGTTTTCATACATTTCCTACATTCTAGTCACAACCAACTACACAAGTTCCCCTAACTCAACTAAAAGTTTGACCACTAACATAATTTCCTTGATAGAAGGTGGGAATGACCCATCCAATTTAGACTTGTCTTGAATTTTCTTCTTAATTAGTTGCTTAAAATTTTCTTATAGAAGTGTCTTCTCATTCTCATCAAATAATGAAAGTAATTAGTGTCACACCAATAGTTGTACTTGGTCCCAAGCACTTTGAATTGTCTGAACCATGGAATCCAATTATGCTTTGCATAATTGAGATAGTTTTTCATAATCTAGTACATTGTTCACCTTTCAAGCATAACAGTCATTCTACTTTAGATTCCTACAATGATAAACTTGGTTATGCTAGAACTTTAGAGCCTTTAGATGTTGGCTTGACCATTTCATGCAAGATCTTAGGCACAAACTTCATGAATTTAGGTTGATGCAAATGATTACGTTCTTTTACACCCTTATTATCGATGATTAATAGACCGAGATTAAAGAATATTATTATTATCTACACTAATGATATGCAATAGTATTTACTAAACCTATTTAATAATATTCATATGAGTGAATCAAATTATATGCATCCACAAGATGACACTAAACTAAAATATTTTTCTATGAAACCTTTACATGAGAAAAACTCACATGTAAAAAATGTTCATAGCGGTAATATTCAAATTCAAGGATTTAATATTACTAGGTCTTTTTTCAGAGTCTCAATATACAACATACTTTTTTCAAAAATCACTTTGAGGCTTCACAAATAGTGTTTAAATCAATGTTTGTATAATCATCAAACCTTCCAACCCTAGCACCTTCACACAAAATGATACATATAGACATGCAAATGGGAATACCAACCATCTAGAAGTATTCAATCAATATGTTGAATACCAAAAGTAATGCAACTATATTTCAGACATATCAAGAAATTAGCATAACACACATATCACCAAACATGTTCCTTGCACATGGATAAACACCTTTTGTACATAGTCATTGTCACACACTATGATTCAATAATTAAATTGTTAACATTGTTGACGAGTTAATATTTCCTTCTAAGCCACCACTACTAGTGCCATGATTGTGATAACACATAAAAACATAACATAAATTATTATGATTACTTGTGTTACCTTGTTCCATGTTCTAAAATATTATCCTACTCTCAAAATTTTCCTCATGAACTTCAGTTTTGCCATAAGTGCTCCTACATCATTGTTCATTCTTCTAACAAATATTGTTTTCCATATGTGATTGTGAGTTCTCCTCCAAGTGACTTGTGGTTATTGTCATAGAACCACCACATGTAAACCAATCATTTGCTCTATACCACAACGTACTATCATAATATCACCACATCTAAGTTAACGTGTATGTTATATTACAATACCTAAAACTCATTGTATCTCACTGCATTATATTACATAGATAAACTCTTCTTGTAAGGACTCTTTACAAGTGAATATCACCAAAGCCCTAACATTCTCCCACTTGATATTTATTGCAAGAGATAGTGTATTATTCAACCAAATAAGTTAACCTTATGGTAATGAGATATGACCATTTCATCTCTATGTCGCATGAACTTTGCAATACTTACATGTTTTGTTAAAGAGTCAACAATATTTACCTAAGCACAAATTTTCTCCATCTAGATTTCCTACTCTCAATCATCTCCCTCACAAAATAATATTAAACATTAAAATGCTTGGTTATAGTATGGTAATCAAGATTTATTTCTAAACAAATTACACCTTGAGAGGTCACATTTCATTATTTTATGACTCTTAAAATCAATAGTATTACTTAACCTCTTCAATGACACCACTTCTTTGTAATCATTTCTTGTGGCTATATATTATACCTCAATAGTGGATATGGAA
>VDFB02193469.1:0-11196 GCA_007258455.2 Sequoia sempervirens
CCCAAATAGGTAAAGGGAAGTTTTCCCACTTGAAACCTTAATATCCTAGAAATACATTGTTGAATAAGCCTGGGGGTATTAAAGAAATAAATGCAAGACTTACTTTCATTAATGTGTTGTCCTGAGGCAGCCAGGTAGCAATCCAAAGTCTGACAAAAAGCAACCGCTTTTGCCACCTTAGCAACCCCCATCAAGGTTGAGTCATCTACAAACTAAAGATGGGTTTGAGGAGAAAGGGAGTTGTTCCAGATCCATCCATGTATAAGCCCAGTCGTAACTTGGGACTTAAAGAGCCTCCCCAACCCTTCCACCATCAAAATGAACAGATAAGGGGATAAGGGATCTCCATGTCGAAGACCTCTTGAGGCACCAAACAGCTCAGAGGATTCCCCATTTATGAGAACCGAAAAGGAACACGACTTCACACAGCACATGACCCAATCAATCCACTCATTGCTAAACCCAAATGCTCCAAGAATTTTGATTAGAAAATCCCATTTGACCCTGTCATAGGCCTTTGACATGTCCAATTTTATGAACATAGCCTTATCCCTTGAAGAGGCCATAGAATGAATAGTCTCTGTCGTAATCACAACTCCATCAAGAATCTGTCTACCCGCTACAAATCCCCCTTGTTCCTCTGAGATTAGCTTATCCAACCAAGGCTTCAAGCGCTCAACAATTAGTTTTGAAATGATTTTATACACCACATTACACAAAGCAATTGGTCGAAAGAGATCAAGAGAATTAGCATTGTCACGCTTTGGAATAAGGGCAAGAAAAGTGGCATTCATAGCTCTCAACATTTGCTTGTTCCGTAGAGATTCTTGCACAACCTCCAGCAAGTCAAGCTTGACCACTTCCCAAAATTCCTGATAAAACTCGACTGGGAAGCCATCAGGACCAGAAGCTTTTCCCTTTTTCAGTTGAAACACCACATCCTCTAACTCCTATAGAGAAATCGGTCGAAGAAGAGAGGTGTTCATATCCATAGTCACCAGGGGAGGGATACAAGCCAGGATAGAGTCTTCCTCCTCAATGGCCAGCGGGGTATCTTTAGAAAAGAGATTAGAGAAGAAACGAACTGCCTCATTAGAAATTTCCAAAGAGGAAGATAGAATAGATCCCTTAGAAGAGCGGAGAGAAGAGATAGTGTTACCCTGTCTTCTACCCTTTACCGAGTTATGGAAGAAGGAGGTATTCTTATCCCCTTCCTGAAGCCAATCAATACGGGCCTTCTGCTTCCAGAAAATTTCCTCACGAAGCTCCCATTCCTCAAGAACTTTGACTGTATCACCCTCTAACCTGCTCAAATCCGCATCCAACCCATGCTCCTTGATCTGCCTGGCAATAGAATCCAGATGCTCTTGGGCAGCCCTTTTCTGCTGGAACATGTTACCAAACTGAAACTTATTCCAATGCTTTAGTTTATACTTCACATATTGAAGCCTCTTCATAAAAGTGTACATAGCAATCCCAAAAGCAGGTCGACCTTCAACCCACCAATTAGACACTAAGTCAAAAAGACCCTCCTCCCTAAGCCACATAATTTGGAATTTAAAAGTCTATTTCTTAGAGCCAACAGCGGGGTGAGCAAAGAACTTGATCGGCTAGTGATCTGATCCTCGCCAATCCAAGATTTTAGAGCAAGTTAGCCACTTATCACTAACCCAGAAACTGAATACCAGAAACCTGTCCAGTCTTTCAGAAATAGCTTCTTCTCCAAGCCTCCTATTATTCCAGGTAAATGTGCCATTTAAAGTTTTGATATCCACAAGCCGAAGCCGGGCTAGATTCTCCCTCAGAAGATCCGAGGATGTGTCCAAATAAGGTACTCCCCCCCTTTTCTCCTCAAGAGAAACAATTGCATTTAAGTCACCTGACATGATCCAAGGTAAAAAGGGATCCAACGATCTCAAAAAATTTATATGAGACCATAAAAGAATCTTACCAGGGACATCTGAAGGAGCATAAATATTGGACAGAAAAAATCTTTCCCCAGTCTCTAAACTTTGCGCAACAAGAGAGATGGAGAATCTACTAGAAAACCACCAAAGAGGAGAGATACGCTGAGGATCCCAAAAGCAAGCAAGACCTCCAGAGCTCCCCATTGCACCCACACACTGACATAAACCCCTATTCCATATTTTAGAAGCACTCTGTAGCATACTATCGATAGATAACTTCGTCTCTTGGAGAAAAACCAAATCTGGAGAATGAGCACGAACCAAATATTGAATAGCCTTTTGTCTAGGGATGTTATTCATACCCCTCACATTCCATGAAAGCACAATCATCATGAAGGTTGGGTGAAAAGAGTATCCAATGTCTCCCCAGCCAACTTAACTTTTTCTTGATCCTTCTTCCTACCCACCTTTTGGGGCTTGTCAGGAGTACTCTTTTTTAGGGATTTTTGATGCACACCCAAAATATGAGAAGATGCAGAAGCTTTACTCTTTGTATAGCCTCCAAAACCTAAACCTCTAGCCGAGCCTGCACCTTCATCAACAGAGACCAAAGAGGCACGGGTCACCACACACGGATCCCCAAGCCCATCCTCAGGGGAGGGAACAGAAGAATCTTTTACTTCCCCAAGAGCCATCATAGGATCAAAAGCCAAAGACAAAATAGCCATAGACTTAGGATTATGAGAAGTAACTGGGGCAACTTTCGCGTGCATGTCAGGAGAGACCCCCTCCTCATGAATTAAATCATTCAACGCATCAAACTTGTTGAAAACCCCCTCCTCCTGGCGGTCTTGAAAAGTCCTCTTCATCCCTCGGCCTTTATTTTGTGTATTAACAGGTACAAACCCATCTTTATCTGGGGTCGCACCATGCATGGCTCCTTTTCCCTTCTCAGAATCTAATTTTGATGCAACCGTCCCATTCCTCGGGTTACCCACACTAGTAGCACGTGGACACCATTTCAGAAGATGACCATACTCTCAGCATAAACGACATCTAAATGGCAGGGATTCATAGTCCAGGGGTTGTGTCCACGAAGTAGATCCCACTATCAGATCAATAGAGTCAGGCAAGGGCTGGCTCAAGTCAATTTCCACACAGACACGAGCATAGGAGAAGATCCTCTTCTCCAACGTCTGTTGAGAGGGACCAATCAGTTTTCCCAGCACCATGGCAATAGATTGTAAGATGTCACTCCTCCAACATTCAAGCGGCAATCAAGGAAGGCGAACCCACACTAAGACCTTAGATGGCAACACCTCCGCTGAATTAAAACTTGCATGCCATGGTTTAATAAACAACCCAACCTAATTATAAAAGTATGGACCACCTTCAAATGCCTTATTCCTATCTGAGATGCATGAGAAATCAACCAAGAAGAAATTGTTCGCCGCTAGCAACATCTCAAAATCCCCCTCTGGATTCCAAGTCCTCTGAATCCAAGGTTCAAGGAAGGGTAAAGAAACCCTCATTCCCAAAAATTTACAAATTAAAACATGTTTGCTATAATACTCTAAATCATCTGCAACTGCTTCTTTTTGGATCACCACCACTAGGCACACATGGGCTCTTTCCAAGCATCCATTAACCTTTTGCAACTTAAATGCACTAGTCCTTGACAAACTAATACCAGGAGAGGACGAAGAGGGAACCCCGTCCCCAACCTCCGCCATAGCATCGTCCCCCGGTGTCAAATCTAAATCTTTACCCAAAGCCATAAAATCCCTACCCAACTACTCTTGTCTCACGCCTCCACTTACCAAACCTCAACACCACAAATGCCACTCCACCGTTCATACAGATCAAAGAGCCAAAAGAAAGCCCCACACACAAAGCCACAAGCAAAACAGCCCGGCTAGCGAATACCAGTTGAAGAAGCTCCATCCACCACGAGAGACCAGAAAAATATTTCACGATCAACAAACAACTCCTCACCCCAAATGCAACGAAACCCTTACCTGCGCGCATAAAAGCGGAAGAAAATAATCCCTGGCGGATCAATGCACGCGGGGAAGGCTATGACATGCACCGCGGCCTTTACTGGCATTGGGAACATCGTAGTTGCCGCGGACTTCGCCATCGCCAAAACTCCATTTACTAGGTAAGGTTCATGCACATAGGAAAATACCCATCAAGCCTTCCTTCTCAAAAGAGAATATTTTATAGACTACAGAACAATGGGTATGCACTCATCAAAGGGGTCCTTTTCAAAAGTAACTTCAATGGCATTCTATTGGAGTGTGTCACCATAGAGCAAGCGAAGAGGATTCTTGATACTCCACGGTAGTCCTGGTGGAGCGCGTCCGCGAAGACCACATCCATCAAATCATGTATGTTGGGTGCCGGCCCTCGCTATTAAATGACTCATACTCTCCTTGGTAAAAGCCACCACGAATTCCAATTCTTCACGGGGAAGAAGAAAAAATTATCGATGCCCCTCTCAATGTCGATAGTGGTTGATGAGCCATTTGCACAATGGGGCCTTGATTTCATCAGAATGATGAATCTTTCCTCCAGTTCCAGACACAAATGGATTCTAACAGCAACAAACTACTTCACCAGGTGGACCGAAGCCATGCCCTTGAAGAATGCGACAAAGGCAAAGATAATGGATTTCCTTGAAGAATTGGTGACAAGATTTGGCCCACCAAAGACCATCATCTCTGACAACGTCAAGACTTTCCTAGGCTCTAAGATATGTCAATTCGCACTCGTGCATGGCATATTCTTGAAAATGTCATCAAATTACTACCCGCAGGGGAATGGCCTAACTAAGTCGACTAACAAAAATTTAGTCTAACTCATCAAAAGAATTAGGTCAAAACACCAAAGAGAATGGCATAAGAACCTTTAGGCAGTGTTGTGGGAGAACCGCATAACTCCCAAGCAAGTCCTCGGGGTAAAAGTACAAAGCTATGTCACACTTTTCGGCTAACTTATCCAGCACCAGTGAATTTTTGAAATGCATAACTAAAGTCAATTTTGATCATACATATGATCTGAAGTAAAGGGTCATTCTAGATAAGTTAAATGCTTCTCTAAAATTTTCCAACTAAAATTGTTGGCTAAATGCATATATGTAGCACCACTTTGAGGCTAATTTACTAAAAAAACACAATTATTTGAAAAATTTAACATTTCAACAACTCCTACTCATATAAACAATTTTTTTTTTTAAATGTAAAATTACCCTTTTGTAGATCCATAAGTGTAGTTTTAAAATATATATTTATTTTACTAGTTCAATTATTATTTATATTTTATTTTTATTTTTTACTGAAAGTAGGTTATCAGCACAAAAATATTGGGTTGATTATCATGCCAAGAAAAATACTAAAACTTAGTAAAAAAAATTTTAAAAAATATGATGCCCTAGAGAAAAGAATCAAAATTAAGATAGCATAATTTGTTTTCTATTTTAGATAAATATTTAATATAAAAGTTGACGTCGACTGAAAACATCTACATTTTAATTCACGCACATTTAAATATTTATTTATTAAAATTACAACAACAAAAAATCCATGCCCTAAAATTTACAGTTATAAATATACAAAAAAAAATTGAAGGATAATAAAGAAAATTTACTATATTAAGCTTGATGTCTCATGTAACGTCATTTTTCAACATTTTATCAGCAACTAAACTATAGCGTTAATTTATAAAAAACAATATTCAAATATTTTTTATTTTTTCAAAAAAATACAAACATAATATATACTAAAAAATACACATTTTATTAGTTTACATCATTTCAAAATTCAAAACATATATGCCACTTTCTAGTGATTGAATTTTAAAAGTTAGATCAGTGTTGGCCATTTCCTTTATAAAAGTGTGAGACAACTTTGTACTTTTACCCCTCAAGACTTCATTGTACGAGCTAGTGTATGGGAAAGAAGCACTATTGCCTATCTCTATGGAGATTCTGGCACTAAAGTTGCTCAAATCTCTCGAGGTAGAACAAAATAGGGCCATGGAGATTCAGCTAGCCGAGTTGCTAGAAATGCAAGAAAAAAGGGAAAAGGCACTGATAGCCATGTCTAACTACCAACATGTGGTTAAGAGATGGTTTAACAAGAAATCTTCGGACCAAGGTCTAAAGTGCGGGGACCTAGTGTTAAAATTCAACGAAAGGGCCACAAAGCTAGGCCAACACAGAAAGTTTGATAGCCTGTGGGAAGGCCCTTTCAAAATAATTCAATGCAAGCAACACTATGCGTTTGAATTAGAGAATATGGAGTAGGAAGCATTGAGTATTTCGATTAATGGAATTCACCTAAAACTATTTAATTAAGCTTCAATATTATTCTACCAATGTAAATATGTGAGTAGTGTAATTATTTTTCTTTCATTTTTTTTGTCAGTCGGTCTTTCAATAATTAAATTCTAAAGTGCGAGGAAGCAGTAAACAAACGAAACCCATTATTGTAGAGGGTAGAGAGAACTAACTTGCAACTCATGAAGTAGAGAAAAATGACACCCATATGCAAAATTGAAACAAGCACATATATGCAGAAAAAGAAAAAGAGAACCCACGTTGCAAAATCAAAAGGAAAAGGAGACAGAATGTTAATATAAGTGGTATATTCATTATATATATACTTTGATAAGTACAATTTCAAAATGTCTCTAAGGCCATATGCTTAAAAGTATATCTATATATATTATGTGGTTTCTTCATATATATGTGCAGTAAGGCCTTTTTCAGGCGTATATACAAAACATATTAACAAAAAGATGATTTCTCAAGGCATAAAAGTTTTTAGTCATGAGCAGTGGCAAGGGAGGCATCCACAGCAGCGTCTGGAATTACTTCATCAACAGGAACAACAATAGCATCTGTAAGAGCGATGGTGAGTGGCGGAGGGAACACCAGGTTCCTAAAGTCAGTGTACCAATAGATGTCATAGAAAGGCACCACATTGTACAAGCGAAACAGGAAGTGGCAGGCATGAATTACCCTTTGACAATTCTTCTCGTGTGACTGGATGGATAACCCACTTAGGAATAGTACCCATGGTACTATTGCGTCTTCTTCAATATACTTCCAAAGGTCACTCACCGTTGGCAAGCCTAGACAAAACGCAGTATTTTCCACCACCTCTCTAAGGCCACAGGTAGGTTCTTCAAAAATATTTCAAGCACCAGGCAAAGAATCAACGACTTGGGAACCTAGATTTCAAGCATAGACGTGACGAAGTGAGAACATACGTCAATATTAACTATGTACTTTTCTTTGTATTCAATAATGTCCCCCCAGAACCAACTTCATCGTTACAATGGCTAGTGAATGCTTATTCTTGGTCATTCTTTTGAGATGTATAGTCAAGATTTCCCCTAGGAATGTTGTTTGGGATTTCTTGCAGACAAACCTAATAGGGTTATTCATGGTAGCAAGCTCTATGCAACTATCTGACACTAGCTCTACACAAACTACCTAAGTCTAGCTCTATGCAAATTCTACTCAGTTGCCTAATGTTGAATTTTAAGCCAACTGCCTATTACCAATTCTACTCAAATTTCTAAGTATGATTTCGCTACTGCCTAAGCGCCTTTATAGAAATATCTAGGATATGTGTGGTAATTTTCATACCATAAGCATGATGCTAATTGAGTACCAACTTGAAAAATCGCACTAGGGCTTGCTCGAATTTCCCACCTAGTTGGGTTTGCTAGGTACGATTTATTGCGTGCAAGATAAATGGGGGCTAGTTAATTAGCATAAGATGGTGGCAATCATCAGCGGTAGTCTATATGGCTAGATGTTGATGTGTCATTCTGCAGGTGCTTCTCAAACTCCAAAGAGGAACGCAAATCTTTTTAAGTGATTATTGTGTCTTTGGGTTTAATTATTCCTTTTGGGATATTAATTTCCAAAGCATGTGAAGCCTAGGCTGCCTTCAAATCATTGGCTCAAGTTCCAAGGAAATTTTGTTGTACAACATGATTTCCAAATCGTCATTATGAATTATGGTCATTTCAAAATTGCAAGTAATTCATTTCGCACAAGCAAAAGAGTTGGCAATACATGCCAAATTTAATGCTAAAAGGCAAGCGTTGTTGGCTACCCAAGAAATAAATAACTAAGTACTACATGCAAGAAGCTAACATCGAAAACTATTTTTTAGCACACTACCCAGAGCAAAGGTTTTGAGCATAAGCAGCGCTGAAATGAATTACAGAGAATTTTTATGCGGTTGAAGTTACAGTACCCTGAAATGGTCAGAAGTTCTTAGATGGAGGCACAGGCTGAGGCAACCCAAAGCTTGTATGATGACATGATAGATAGTGGCACCAATCATCAATATCTTTGATGACACCTCTTACGCATCGCCTGGAATGTTGGAAAAACCAGAATGGGTTCACACGCGGACCCTAGACAAACCCAAAAATTACAAGGACCAAAGCCAAATAAAGGAGGAATGGGATAATATCCATGACCCCTTCCTCACGAAGAACCCTAAGAATCTTAGGGAAGGAGAGTGTGAAAGAATGAAAAAGGCTGATAGCATAGGGAAAATAGCATATAAGCTATGGTTCAACAGTCTTTTGCAGTATATGGTCACCTTTGTGCATCACTACCCAAAGCTTGTTCATGAGGCCATCAAACATTTCAACTTGGATACCAATACCATCAAAGGTTAGATGCTTAGAGTCAACATCAGCGAAGAAGCTATCTGGAGCATGCTATGTATCCTAGTGAGCCACTCTAAAGTAGATAGAATGGAGATATTTACATTCCAGAAAGTCGGAGCACCTTTTGGAAAGGTAGGGGAAAAGCTTTAGACTTTTATAATGCGAAAACGTAGAGGCCTAAGGAATTTTGTAATGAGCACGCCACAAATTCTAGTTGTGCACAACGCCTTCAAGCAGGATATGCAGGATGCACTCTCTATGATGGCGTTTGTTTGCGGCTTGGACAAAGACAAATGGGTGCAAGAATTTTAGCTAGGTTTGGGTTTTTAGCTACGAAGGAAAAAGTCCTTGTTCTGGTATGACTTCATAGGAGTCATTTACCGAGAAATGATGAGCCAAATATGGGAGTACAAGATGCAGCACGAGTTTAGGTATCCTTGCTTGCTCATATGTTCTTATACCAGAACCCTGACTTCTTCAATAAAATGATGCCACTATCTATTTTTATTGATAAGGGAGCCAAAAAGCCAGTTTCTGTATGGACTCCCCTCCTTTCCGCAACACATGACTATTATGCATTTTTGGAGTTTTTCTTAACTCTGATTCTACGAGACTTCGATAAGAATGGATATCTCTGTAGGCTTTCCACCAACTAGATGGAGTGGATGCAAAGCTTCATGCTTGAATGCGACCAATTCCTCGAGAGGGATTTTACATTCATCCGCATGCACGGATTTACCAAGGATCCATTCTGGCTCCCAGAGTATGTAACACATAGGGTATTGGCCCTTGAAATGTTTTGGAAAATGTCCATTATTGATTATAAATTTTGCAGAGGAAAGGGAAAGAGAGGATTTTTCAAATGCCCCCTAACCTTCAAATGGGTGGTAATGGCAAAAAAATAGTCGCACAAGCTGCTGGAAGAAAAGTTGGCTCATATAGGGTTAGTAATGATCTACGACAAATGGAATTACAACCCCTTCGATGACTTGGGTAACAAATTCATCAAGGTAACCCACAACCCCCGTCCGTATTGGGAAAAGCGACAGAGTCCGATGGAGGAGCATGATGACCTATTGGTGGACCTAGCCTATATTCCTACCGATGACAGCAAACCACCTTGGCTTCAATTCTACCTCTGGTTAGCATAGTATAATGAGAAGCGCAAAATTGGGGCCGCCCTCCATAGTGAGTTGTCAAAGAAAAAGAACTAGCATGAGGAAAGAATTAGGGATTTTTGGATCTACCGACAAGAAATCCAATGCCTTGATGCTCCTTACTAGAGTTTAGCACTGGATTAAAGATTTGATAAATTGTGGGACGACGTGCATACTAATTTTGACATGAGTGACGAAGATGTCGACCCGGTGAAATCCAAAACACATACAGAGAAGGAAAGTGAAGTATAGATGACCCTAGCATAGAAAAAAGAAAAGGTGATGGAGCAGCCTAGCAAAGCCTCTTCAAATGTGCAGATCAATGTATGGGCGGGTGCACGAAGTTGGTCACACTTTTGTGGCCAAATGGGAAAAAAAATGGGGAAACACATAACGCGCTCGTGTTATAACACGAGCGCGTTATGTGCTTTTAAAAGAAAAGAAAAAAGTGAAATGTGTATCATTTTATTTTCATTGTTTCTCAGCTCTGGCCATGGCCAAAAACTCTCATTTTTCGCGCTCACGTTCTAGGAGGAAGGACTTCTGCAAATTTCATCAAGAACAGTTGGATTTTGTCTACAAATATGGTGCCACAACGATGAAGAGATGCAGGAGGTAAGTATTGTTTACTATTTATTTTGAATTTGTTAGTTTGAAATTGATTTTGTTTGTTTTAGGTTAGATTTGATTATTTTTTTAAATCTGTAGGAAATCCTACAAATCCTCAACAAGAAGAGGAGGTAAATCCTCAATAGCAAAATCCTCAACAAAATCAACCTCCCCCACCATTCTCTCAATTCCCTCCTAGCACTCAAGAAAATTTGAGGAGTGAAATTGAGAACAATAGAAAACAACTTGAGGATCTTATCAGTAGGTTGAGTGATCCAAATGCTTCAACCATAGAATGAATGCTTCTAGAAAATTCATTGAAAGACATGTTAAAAAATGTAGATGCAATCACCCAACAAATATCTGGATGGCAAGATAGGAGGCAGATAGCTAGGGCATATTATGCAGACAAAATATCATATAAACAAGTAAAAGATTTAAAATTTACTAAAGGTGATTTGTGCTCTCTATTCACTGACCCTAAAACAAATCAAAATCTTACCCTCAATGCAAAGAGGTTTCCTATTCATTGGTGCCACCATCAAGAGATTAAGAACCGTTTTTATGAAAGATGGTATATGGTCTTTGATTACCCACCGTGCAATAATTGTGAAGTCCCCCAATATTTTCTAAGGAAACTATACAGTGAGTTTGTATTGAACCAAATCCCAAATTATTTTGATATGAGGGAGTTCCAGGGGAGAGGTGGGGGGTCAGCTCAGGATAGGCCTGATGCACAGCTAGATCCTATGCGACAAGGGAGATGACCTCTCGCTAGGCCACCTTGTGAGCAGATTGTGATGCTTGTCATGGCGAAGGAGAGT
>VDFB02193470.1:0-19978 GCA_007258455.2 Sequoia sempervirens
CTCAACCCAAAATTTCTACTCTAAACCAACAATGCTCAACATACATCTGGCTCAACCCATGATTTATGGTTTATGTGATCAACAACACTATTTTGTTATGGTGTCTTAGAAAAATTCATTTTTCTTGCAATGCCATACTCACACCAAAACTAGTTAAACTCCCCTAAAAAATATTCACTTTTTTTTATTTGTTCACATTTTATAGTCTTACTTAGATTCTAATCTAGTAAACTATGTCAAATAAAGATCAAATATCTGTATATGTAGATTTTGAAAGGATAATAAATAATTAGATTATTTGCATCAACTTAAAAAATGTGTTTAATATGATAATGTTTTCTACCCACATTAAATTGTTAGATTCAATAGTGGAAGAAAAATTGGGATACATTAGTAGAAGGAAAATTAGGATCCATTAATAGAAGGATTATGAAAATTGTATTATTATGCATGAAAATATATCAAATCATAAACAAGTTGAATTGACTGATTTTTTTTTTAAGGAGGAAAGGTTATTGACCTATGCATTTTATTACTAGCAGAGAATAAATCCAATGAGACTATTGATGAGGGCAGAAGGCTCTTTGTTTGGAAATAGAAGTTTCCTTCCATAATTACGGTGAGCCTCCCAGCTTTTATTTTTAATTTCTCTTGCTCATAATGATTTCTCATCAGAGAAAGCTAACTCCCACACAAAAATCACCTATGTATTTAACATTATAAGATAGCATCCCATCCCATCCCACGCACTGGAAAATAAAACACCGCCATAAAGACTGACAGATGGAGTTGATGGATGGAGCTATCAGAGATGGGCAGTTTCAAACGAATGGATGGCATTCCAAAAGTTTTAAAAAAGTGGACACTTTTAAAAGTGAGATATTTGAAATTTAAAATGGTCGTATATACCATGGACATTCCATAAACACATTTTTCAATAGGAAGAAAGTAGGTAGGGAGGAATATGGCAGACTTCTTTTGCGATGGAGAAAGGGAATACTTGCCAGTGGTTGATCTATCAAACCAGAATGTCAACCCCTCCATAATCGTCCACAACTTTGTAATGACGTAGGTTTTTTCGGTTTGTCTCCCATCATTTGTATTTTGTATGTCAATATTATCAACTAATTATTGATTTGTAAGAGCTTAGCTTCATACTTGTTGTAGACATCGAAAATATACTGATTGGCATCGTGCATTCGATCTTGACTTACTAACATTGTTTCTTCCTAAATCATCCCTCGGTCTAACCGTTTAATCAAATTTCCCTATCTAATTAAAATCATCAATATTTGTCTCTTAATTAAATAAATCATTTTGTCTAATTAAGTTATTTTTTCTTGTTAATTAAATCAATTCATCTGATCTAATTATCCCTATTTAATTAAATAATCAATTTATTTGATTAAATCTCTAAAGTTTATCTATTAAATTAAATAAATTAAAACCTTATTTAGTTTAATCTAACACCATCCCCTTTGATTAAATAAATCAAAATATTTATTTAATTAGCCTCTTATCATATTCCTCTCTTATCTGATTTAAATAAATCCATAAATCTAAGTCAAATAAGTCACATCATCTAATCCCTTGTTAAATTAATCAATCCTTGATTAATTTAATCTAATCTCATGTCACATCCTCTAGATAATGCAAGTTGCACATGAAAATAGATTTAATTCATTTATTAAATCCCTATTTTCCCTCACATGGCATCTTTTGGAATATTCCCCTAATTTGAATTCAAAATCCAAGTGGGAATAAGTCCTTCCAACAAGGCATTTAAGACCTCTTACATGTCCTTTTCCTTGAGACAAGTGGCATTATTGCATTTTCCCCTTCCCTCTTACATGTCATTTCATCAAATTTGAATTTCAAATATTGGCATTTATTGGCACAAACCCCAAATCTTGCACAACCATCATCCATTCACAGCTTGACAAGTGGCACCATATCATTGGATGAAAGTTAGTCCCACATTGCTCAAATTTGGACTTTCATCCATCTTATCAATCTATAAATAAGAGGCTCCTCTCCTCATTTCATCATCCACATTTCAAGCAAAGTTACCATGCTAAAATACTTAGCAATTTTCATCCATCATTTGAGTTCTTAGTTAGGCTTTCTTGCAGATTTTGGCTTGGAGCTCTCACATTCATCATCAAAGTGGATCAACATTCCTCAACAATCATCAACTTGCATCATAGGAATTGGGAAAGGGCCAAATTTCCACATCAAATTGGCACCAATTCTCCCATGGGAACAAGAGTTTGCTATTTAAATTAGGATTTCATCTTTTGCTTATCCTTTTATTGTGTTTTCATATATTTTCATTCCTAGTTTGAATTGTAAATGGATTCCATGGGGAATCCTTGTTTATGCTTGCAATATCTAACCTAGGGTGTTTTGTTCTCTTTGTTTTGCAGGTACAATAGATTGGGGTTCACACTGTGTATTATGCAGTTTCAGCTGGAAATTTTATGAAAACCTTTCAAAAAATCCATTTTGGGCATATCCTGCCATTATTGCACTCTCTGAGACCACATTTCTCTAAGGCATTTTGTTAAATAGTTCATGTTCCTTATCTATGCATCCACATTTTGCATACATATCTATCCAAGTAGTTGTGACCACAAAATTTGACAAAATATCTCCATTACATACACTTTAATGGGTGTCCATACCCTGTTTCAAAGCTTCCATTTTGGTACAAGCAGGGTGATGCTAGAAGAGGTTGCAAAATCTTGCGTTATACCTGCCAAATACACGAGCCTATGTTGAGATCTTGAGGTAATTCATTAGCCATGGTTTCAACAAGTTTTTTTTATTTTATTTTTTTCCCCAAGTAGTTTTAACGGAGGTATAGTGGTACATTGGTGGTTGTTATCTTGAAAAGCTACCCCTAGTTCACATCTTATAGATAAAATGTTCATGAATACTTTTATGGAAAATACATTGCAGCTTTTGAAATATCAATGGATTTCACATTTGGATTGAAAATATTATGGTTGAAAAGAACAATAGAACAATGGGTTTAATCTCATTTTACTTATATATTTTGTTCAAAACCAATTAAATATATGTATAATCACTGGTATGTACAAGGATCATCATGAAAACTAAGCCCTATGTAAGAAACTAGAAAATCGAGTTAGCAACCCGATCGTGAAAAATTTGAATAAGTTATCTATATTATTTTGAAAACATGTAAGAATATAATCTATAGAAAATTGAATGTGAAGTTTCTAAACTACTAGGTTTATTTAAAAAAATCTATTTAGTGAAAAATTTGAAATTTCAATGAAGTACTTAAATTTTAGGGAAAAAATGACAAGTAGGTGTTTGTCTGACCACCCTAACCACAATGAAATGATAATATTTTTTTATAATATTTTATATATAATTATAGGACTCATGTCCATATGTGATGCACATTTATTTGTAATTTTTTCCAAAGTAAATAATAAATTATCAATTTTTATTACAACTTAAAAAAAAAAACTCATATGTCTGGCCACCATAACTTGGTCAAAACTTCATGAAATTCAATTTTTATTTTTTTAATCCTATAGTATACAAAGCATAGAATGTGAGGCATGTTTTGAATTCCAAAAATATGATACCGTTTGAAAGCTACATAATTTTTTTAATTTCAGCTTATGAACTCTTCCTCGTTATTCCTTATACTATATTCAGGTTGAACATGATGAATAGCATTTTGCTGAGAACATCTTTTTCCCTTATTCCTTCTGTTCTTTCCCATATTAACCAAAGTACTCCAAGAAACCAGGAACAATCCTAGGTGGTTTAGACCTATCAGAGGACCCTACACTCTGATACCAATTGTTGGAGTTATGGACATAAACTGAGAGGTGAATCAATGTCTAAATTTCTAACTTTGACCAAGATTTTAAATCATTTCCTTTTCTTTCAAAAATATAGTAGAGTAATCACTTTTGAAAGCACAAAGATATCACAACATTAACTCAGTCTATTAGAGAACTTATGAAAATATGATTTGAGTGAGATATCTTACATTTTCCAAAACAATTATGGCTGACATTGATTAACAATCAAAGCATGATGATAGTGCAGGTGCAAATGATGATCAACATTATTGACTCACTTCTTAAACAATTGATTTGAATGCGCCTTTAAAGACAAGAAAGGTATTGAGACAACAAACACCTTTAGCAAATTATAACTATTCTTGGAGCAATAAATCAAATGAAACTTTTAAGCTTCCTTTTGAATTGACTCTTCAACACGACTTGTGCAAGATATTTGAACTAAATATTTGCGATATGAAAAAGAACTATCATCTCAACAATGTTCGACTCTATAAAAAATTATCAAAATCAAGAAACATTATGACATCAAAGTTCTAAAGAGACCATAAGACAAAGGATTTTTCGAGTGGAAAACCCTCCTAGGGTAGAAAAACCACTCCTAAACTGCCTTACTAGCTTAATCTTCAAAAACCACTATTAACAATGCCTTATAGGCTAATTTCTAAGCACCAACTCAAGGAGCACCAACCCCTCATTTTGAAACACCAATTTCAAGGAGCACCAACCCCTCAAATTATTTTTAGAACAATAATAATATCAGAGGATCTCTCTATTTTCAAGTAAGCTCAAGAAACTCAACACTCTTATCTACCTAATACCCTAAGAATCCAACTCTTTGAATCCTTAAAATATTAAATAGAAAAGAATTACAACTCTGTTCTGCATCATGTTTTCAAATTTTGTATTACAGAGTTTTTCAATACATCTCTTGATACAGCCAAAATAACTGTCTCAAAATTACCAGCCAGAAGTCACACAGTGTTTACAACACTGGTTTTTATACAATATTTTCAGTATGTTTGCCATGAAAAAGACTTCAAAGATGCATTTTTCACAAGAATCTGAAACTCTCTTGCTAATTTTAGAAAATGAAGCTGAATAATGACAATCTATAGATGATGGTAAAAATCAAGAGTAACGCCTATCCAGTAGGTTGCAAATAATTTGACAAGAATAAATCAAAGATCCTTTTCAAATCTGCAACAACATTTACAATACCCAGATCTTTTAATAAAACAAAAGAGCCATTTGAAACTATTTATAGAATACCCATAAGCTGAAGCTTTAAATTTTGTAATGAATGAAGAGTTAACAAATTGTAACTGACATATCTTCAAAGAGCACAACTACCCAATATCTATATCTCAAAAACCCTTAATGCATGAATAATAATACTCAGTCAGGGCATCATTTGCCACATTAGTAACTGAGATGCGAGAGCAGCCCTAAAAATGGTAATTATAAAACTGTAAAGATGTGCAGCATGAAACGCATAAATACCAGTCAAATATGTAACTCTCATGGCTCCATCAACCATTGTCGAGCTTCCAGCCAGAGAGGTGCACCAAACATAGCATCCATACCATTCATTGCCTTACAAAGAGATATCATAATAAAAAAAATGCACTTTTCCCTATTCTCTCCTTTCCATCGATGTAAAGTTATGCCAAAGGCAACTTTAACGTCGTTAGTCATCCCACTGTTTGTCACTGTGACATTTTGCTGTCGGGGAGACGTTTCGTAGATAATGCTTTGTTTTATCGAAAGTCATCCTTTCATCCAGTGTCACTGAGACAATTCATAATTGGGGAGAGGTCCCATAGAATTCATTGAGTCATACCGAAACACCCCGCGATACATACTTGATCGCCGAGAAATTACCAACCTCTCACCGAAAAGTAACCTTCAATCTCATGTGTGTCACCGTAAAAAATTGTTATTGGGGAGACCATATGTAGATTTCATTATGTTTCACCGAAATACTTTTTATCTCTTATGTGTCGCTATAACCTTCAACCGTCGGGGAGAAATTATATCGAATATCCTATGTCACGCCGAGAGCCATATAACATTCTTTTGGTCGTTGAGACAAAATAGTTCTCTCATCGAAATGTAACCATCATTTGCCTTCACTAAGACAAAGCATAGTCAGGGTGACCTCTTGTAGAGCATCATGTGTCTTACCGAAAGCCCACGAGAACATTCTTGTTCGCCGAGACAACTCAATGCCTATGTCGACAAGGTCCATATGAATTCCCTCAGTGAGACCCACAGGGTTCACTATGACATTATATCGATGTTGCAACACATGTCGATGTGTTCCCATTCAACCTCCGGTTAGTGAGATATAACAATCTTGTTATGACCTCATACCGACGGTATAACTCCTACCGAAAGGGATCACCCTCTCTCGCTGAAACCATGGAGAAGTCCTGCCGAAAGCTGCTTGTATGTAAAATCTAATCGACATGACATCAGAAATGTCTTGTCGATAGGAAACACAGACGTTTATCAGAAAAATGGATTAGGGAGACCCTAGCATTCTCACGCCGATATGTTCTTTCTTGTGTTGGTTGGCGAGACACAAAGCGCTCGATGAAACAACATGTCGAAGACCAAACTCCTGCCAAAATGTGTATCCTTTTCATTTAAAAAGATGAACCTTCACCTTGAACTGAACCACAAAAAGCCAAGACAATTAAACCATATATACAAAACTATACCAAGATAGAGCATGAGAAACCAAACTAAAATTGATCATCAAAGAGAACCATCTGACATCAAATAGAACCAACTGAAAGTGATTTTGTCATCAAGGACAAACCATATGATCACAACTGAGAATCAACAAACTCCCCCTTTGTCCTTGATGGCAAAACACAAATGACTCTCCTTTTTTTTGCCTCAATGACAAAGGATAGAAGAGAAGAATGTGCAATGCCAGGAAACACAACTGAGAAGCCAACCAAATACCATAAGAACCGGCTGCAAATAGAGCAATCGTGCAGCAGACATATTTGCAGGAGAATAGTAAGAATGCAACATGTTGATATCATAGCAAAAATAACAATATGTCCTTTTCAAGAATCTCGGTCCATATCATCAACGCCAAAGCAAAGGTACCAAAATATTATAATGTAACAAACCAAGTTGATACCTAAAGATTGAAGACCTGTTACTTGAACATACCACCTTCTTTGTCATGTTCGATCAAGGCACATTCAAGATCACCTACTCCACATTCAATTTGATTAACTTCAATCTAGCAATACCAGAGTTTGAGCACAAATGACCAACCTCTTCTCAGCACAAGTAACCTCAG
This sequence comes from Sequoia sempervirens, assembly GCA_007258455.2. Classification (NCBI taxonomy): domain Eukaryota; kingdom Viridiplantae; phylum Streptophyta; class Pinopsida; order Cupressales; family Cupressaceae; genus Sequoia; species Sequoia sempervirens. The sequence continues at coordinate 7,174 of VDFB02193470.1, forward strand.
TCACTGTCCATGACAATACACAACAAAGACCAATGATATTGGTTATTCTTCTTCAAACGACACACATCATTTTACTCTTTTCATACACAAAATATAACTTGAAAGCATGTATACTACATAATTCATCGTGAATTTTTTCTTGTACACCCATCCTCAGTCCATATGAGAACTTCTATTACCACACCAAGAACAATGAAAAATACCAAAGATAATTAATCTCATCCATCACACAACATTGAATAATATCATCATAGAAATAACTCATAACATCAAACATGTTTTTCAATCACTGTTCTCCAAAGATAAATACATCGACATCACTTCAAAACAAAAACTTTCTTATTTTTAATATATTGAGGAACTCATCTATATGTCTCCACACCACTCAAAGATGTCATAAGGACATACCATTATTTCCAAAACCCAAGCATCCAAAAATTTCATTTAAAAACAAAGTGCACTGTCATTTCAAAAACTTCTGAAAACTGTCAACCACTAGACCAAGCAAAAACATTCCTTAATGCAGAGATTCATTCATTACCTTTCAAATCGGATGATTACCTTTGTCAGTAATAAAAAAAGGTTAAGGAATTTAAACCATAAAGCTTAAGCTCCTATCAATGATTGTCAATATCAGAGTCACAAACTCGAACAAGTAGTCATGACTCACTGTCATATAACTCCTCAAACAAATATTACTTTTGATCCATGACAATTCTGTTGTTATGTTACAATCAAAAAACATTGTCTCGAATAACACAGACCATACAAATTCATCACCAAACACACTTTCCACCAATTTTGTGTGAACATTATTCATTATGTCTTTTACTTCATTGTTCATAGCAATACATGTTATGAAAAGACATTATGTGAGCCAAAATAAGCCATTTCTTTACATCTTATACAACCAAAAGCAAATGCAAGATGTCATACCTCATTCTAGACTCCATAGGGGTAAAATATATTACCATAATAGACTCCCCCTGAGTCTTTTCTTCTTCTCAAGACCTAGAAGGAAACACTTGTGCAAGGAGTGCACAAGGAGTTTTCTCATAAGCATCTTTATTGCTCTTCTTGTCATCTTGATTGCTCTTTCTTCTCCACTTCAATGAAGACTTTTTCGCTTGTTTGCTTAAAAGTACCGCCTTTTCTATCGGACCGTGATTGTTGTACTTTATTTCTGTCGTTATTACATCCGGAAACAAATGACTTTGTGATTGTTCTGAGAAATAGAAGACTTCCTATAGACTTTACCAGCATTGTTCCCTACATTATTATCACTTGTATTTATTCTATAGTCTCTTCTCAAGTGACCAAATTTTTTACAGTTGTAACACACCACATCCCTAGCTTCAGGACATTAGAATGATTCTTATTTGACCATCTTATGCAATCAATTGCCTTATGACCATAGCTTCTGCCACAAACATAACAATATCCTTTTGGAACGACACCCTAATGAATGATCATGCCATGATGCAAAGACTTAAAAGACATTTTCCTTTCTATGAATACCATTAGATTGTCTTCTAGTGTCAATGTTATCCTTTGGTGTAGCAATACTGTAACCAAGATCAACCTTCATTCTTGGTGTTTTCTTGGCTGTAAAATTATTTCCATCTGAAGTAGTAAACATTGTTTCATGTTTAGATTTGTCTGCAGAGCTTTGTCCAACCTCATATCCCACTCCTATAGGATCTTTAGAATGCTTTTGCCTACCCAACATCTTATTCAATATATTAGTACTATGATCAAATTTTTGAATTTTACCAGATTGAGCCTTGATACTTTCAAGCTCTTTTATTTAAGCAACTACCACTTCTTCAATTTTTAGACAAACAATCTTTTTAATCTCCAAATCAGAACTCACAATGTCTACTATCCTCTTATATTCTTCAATTTCAATTTTCTGACTTATAATCATATCGTTCTTAAGAGTTAGTTCTTTTAAAAAGGAATCATTATCTAAACATTTCTTTAAAGAAACAATCTCATTTTCTAGTTTAATTACACAATTCATCCTTGTCTTTTAACTTGACTTCCAAACTCTCTTCTTGCTAAAGTTGTCTTGTTAAAAACTGGTTTTCTTTTCTAAGCTTCTTAATAGTATCTAAGTCATATAGGAGTTCACCTTCCAAATCAACCTCACTTTCTGGTTCATCATATTCCTGTTTAGAGTTAACTTCACCTAAAGATTGATCTACTTTTACACAAGTTTCTTGATCATTTAAATATTCATTAATGATCTCCTTGGACTTCTTTTCAAAACTATGAAGGTTTACACCTTCTTCACTCTTAGATGTTTCACAACTTATTTCAGTATCCAAAGATATCTCCTCTTGTAACTCACTATTCTGATTCATTTCAAACAACTTGTCCCAAACTTCCTTAGCACTGTTGTAATTAATGACTTTTGTAATGACTTTATTTGGCAAGTTATTAAAAATAGCATTTATAGCTCTGGTATTGAATTCAAGTGCTTTCTTCTCCTCAAGAGTGGAAGGAGATGTTGCAAATGTAGTACAACCCTTTTCAAATGCTGCCCACACTTCAGACCCTAAAGAAAGTAAGTATGTTTCCATCCTATGTTTCCATATAATAAAGTTTGTACCTTCGAACTGAGGAGTTCTAGATCTAGGATACTCTACCATTTCAGAGCTACTGTTGATGAATTCTTCCTCGTTATTCCTAATACTAGATTCAAGTTGAACATGATGAATAACATTTTTCTGAGAACATCTTTTTCCCTTATTCCTTCTGTTCTTTCCCATATTAACCAAATTACTCCAAGAAACCAGAACAATCCTAGGTGGTTTAGACCTATCAGAGGACCCTACGCTTTGATACTAATTGTTGGAGTTATGGATAGACACTGAGAGGGGGGGTGAATCAGTGTCTAAAATTTTTCAACTTCGACCAAGATTTTTAATTATGATTTCCTTTTATTTCAACAATAGAGAGAGTAATCACTTTTGAAAGCACAAAGATATGACAACATTAACTCATTTCATTAGAGAACTTATGAAAATATGATTTGAGTGGGAGATATCTTTGCATTTTCCAAACAATTATGGTTTACATTGATTAACAATCAAAGCATGACATGATGCTGTAGGTGCAACTCATAAGACTCAGGCAAATGATGATCAACATTATTGAATCACTTCTTAAACAATTGATTTGAATGCAACTTTAAAGACAAGAAAGGTATTGAGACAACAAACACCTTTAGAAAAATATAAATATTCTTGAGCAATGAATCAAATGAGAACTTTTAAGCTTCCTTTTGAATTAAACTCTTCAACAATGACTTGTGCAAGATATTTGAACTAAATATTTGCAGATATGAAGGAACTATCATTCAACAATGTTCAGACTGATAAAAATTATCACAATCAAGAAAAATTAAGACATCAAAACAAAGAGACCAAAAGACACAATATTTTATGAGTGGAAAACCCTCCTGGGGTAGAAAAACCACTCCTAAACTGCCTTACTGGCTTAATCTTCAAAAACCACTGTTAACAATGCCTTATAGGCTAATTTCTGAGCACCAACTCAAGGAGCACCAACCCCTCATTTTGAAACACCAATTTCAAGGAGCACCAACCCCTCAAATTATTTTCAAGACAATAATAATATAAGAGGATCTCTCTATTTTCAAGTAAGCTCAAGAAACTCAACACTCTTATCTACCTAATACCCTAAGAATCCAACTCTTTGAATCCTTAAAATATTAAATAGAAAAGAATTACAACTCTGTTCTACATCATGTTTTCAAATTTTGTATTATAGAGTTTTTCAATACATCTCTTGATACAGCCAAAATAATTGTCTCAGAATTACCAGCCAGAAGTCACACAGTGTTTACAGCACTGGTTTTTATACAATATTTTCAGTATGTCCGCCATGAAAAAGACTTCAAAGATGCATTTTTCACAAGAATCTGAAACTCTCTAGCTAAGTTTAGAAAATGAAGCTGAATAATGACAATCTGTAGATGATGGTAAAAATCAAGAGTAACGCCTATCCAGTAGGTTGCAAATAATTTGACAAGAATAAATCAAAGATCCTTTTCAAATCTGCAACAACATTTACAATACCCAGATCTTTTAATAAAACAAAATAGCCATTTGAAACTATTTATAGAATACCCATAAGCTGAAGCTTTAAATTTTGTAATGAATGAAGAGTTAACAAATTGTAACTGACAGATCTTCAAAGAGCACGACTACCGAATATCTATATCTCAAAAACCCTTAATACATGAATAACAATACTCTGTCAGGGCATCATTTGCCACATTAGTAACTGAGATGCAAAGAGCAGTTCTAAAAATGGTGATTATAAACCAGTATGTGCAGCATGAAACACATAAATACCAATCAAATTTGCAACTCTCATGGCTCCATCAACCATTTTCGAGCTTCCAGCCAGAGAGGCGCACCAAACATAACAGCCATACCATTCATTGCCTTGCAAAGAGATATCATAATTTAAAAAAATGCACTTTACCCTATTCTCTCCTTTCCATCGATGTAAAGTTATGCCAAAGGCAACTTTAATGCCGTCAGTCATCCCACTGTTTGTGGCTGTGACATTCTGCTGTCGGGGAGATGTTTTGTAGATAATGCTTTGTTTTACCGAAAGTCATCCTTTCATCCGGTGTCGGTGAGACAATTCATAATCGGGGAGAGGTCCCATAGAATTCATTGAGTCATACCGAAACACCCCGCGATACATACTTGATCGCCGAGAAATTACCAACCTCTCACCGAAAAGTAACCTTCAATCTCATGTGTGTCGCTGTGACAAATTGTTATCGGGGAAACCATATGTAGATTTCATTATGTTTCACCGAAAGACTTTTTATCTCTTATGTGTCACTGTAACCTTCAACCGTCGGGGAGAAATTATATTGAATATCCTATTTCATGCCGAGAGCCATATAAGATTCTTCTGGTTGTTGAGACAAAATAGTTCTCTCACCGAAATGTAACCATCATTCGCCTTTGCTAAGACAAAGCATAGTCGGGGTGACCTCTCGTAGAGCATCCTGTGTCTTACCGAAAGCCCATGAGAACATTCATGTTCGCCGAGACAACTCAATGCCTATGCTGACAAGGTCCATATGAATTCCATCGGTGAGACCCACAGGGTTCGCTATGACATTATATCGATGCCGCAACACATGTCGATGTGTTCCCATTCAACCTCTAGTTGATGAGACATAACAATCTTGCTGTGACCTCATATCGACGGTATAACTCGTGCCAAAAGGGATCACCCTCTGTTGCCGAAACCATGGAGAAGTCCTGCTAAAAGCTGCTTGTATGTAAAATCCAATTGACATGACATCAGAAATGTCTTGCCGATAGGCAACACAGACGTTTATCAAAAAAATGGATTGGGGAGACCCTAGCATTCTCACACTGATATGTTCTTTCTTGTGTCGGTCGGTGAGACACAAAGTGCTCAATGAAACAACATGCCGAAGACCAAACTCCTGCCGAAATGTGTATCCTTTTCATTTAAAAAGATGAACCTTCACCTTGACAGTTAAACCATATATACAAAACTATACCAAGATAGAGCATGAGAAACCAAACTGAAACTGGTCATCAAAGAGAACCATCTGACATTAGGGTATGTGCAAGATCATCATGGAAAAAATAGGCCCTTAAGTGGCAAAAAAAATAGAAAAATTAGACTTAAAGGAAACTTGACATAAAATTTTGAATAAGTTATCTATAATATTTCAAAAATATGTAAGAATAGAATCTATAGAAAATTGAATGTAGTTTCTAAACTACTAGGTTTTAAAAAAAGAAATCTATTTGGTGAAAAATTGAGTTTCAATGTAGTGAGTACTTAAATTTTAGGGAAAAAAAATAAGTAGTCTATCGACCACCTTAACCACAATAAAATGATAATATTTTTTCATAATATTTTAGATATAAGTAGAGGACTCATGTCTTGATGTATGCATTTTTTTGTATTTTTTCCAAGTAAATAATTAATTATGATTTTTTTATTACAACATTTAAAATTATAAAAACTTGTATGTCTTACCACCTTAACTTGGTCAAAACTTCATGAATTCAAAATTTCTTCTTTTAATCCTATAGTATGTGAAGCATAGAATGTGACACATGTTTTGGATTCAAAAAATGTGATATCATTTGAAAAATATAGAAGTTTTTCAATCAATCTATCAATTAGGACTTTAGTCATAATTTGAATAGAAAATGAATAATAATTACTTATTAAATTCAAAGTAAAGCATAATTTATATTGGTGGAAAGCTGAGAATCTCCTTTAAAAACCCTTTTTGTTTCATCAATTTTGGGTAAAATAAAGTCATCGCCATATACCCATCATATTGCCACTTTTTGGCCCATCATAATCCTACACATACCCATCAAATAGAACCAACTTAAAGTGATTTTTGTCATCAAGGAAAAACCATAAACATAGCGAGAACCAACAAAAAGTTGTCAACAACATACCTATAAATGCCCATCATATTGCCACTTTTTGGCCCATCATGATCCTACACATACCCCCAATGTATATATTTTGTTTGAGAGACATTTAGGTCTATGTGATTTGACCTCAATACTTTGAGAAATCTTGGCATTGTAAAATTCTGGAAATGTATACCCTGTTCAAGGTAAATATAGCTATTAATTATAACAATATAACCGAGTTCACATACAAAAGCTATGTCTGAGCATACAAATCTATTTGAACCTATCTTTCACTCCTCCATGTTTGCTAATGTTGGTTTTTTAGTCATTGTTGTTGTTGCAGGATTCTTTTGAGTTTTCCATGTCCTATTCTATGTGTTAAATTCATTATAGAATTTGAGTTGTAGTTAATGAAAGCTCCTATTTATTTCATAGAATGGTTCATCATCAAAATTTTGTGTTGATTAGAAGGCCTTGGGAGTCTTGTTTTGTAGGATCTGTTGATTAAGGCTCATGTTTCTTACTATTGAGCACAATATTAATCCAGTTGACTTCAAGAAGTCTTTTCAAGTCGAATCTAATGTTTTATGTGTACCATTGGTTATGTATGTTTGATTTATTCAAGCCAATCTTTCACACAACACATCACATCTATACGGAAGATATTGTCATAAGATAGGCTATATGCCCATGTGTTTAAGGCAAGATATATTCTTTGTCTTATGAATCCAAAGTTATTTACTAGGCTCTTTTACAATTTCAATCTCCATGAAGCCTTACACACTTGGTCCTCAATCTAGTGAGTTCAAACTAATTTTTGAAATTTAATATTATTGAAAATTTTCTCCAATTCTTTATTACAATATATGCATCTTCTATCTTGGCTATATCAAATGCTAAAATGATAATTCACATTTATTCGAGCCTTTTGATACTGTGTTTCTTTTATTGGTGTAGAGAGTAGACTTATAGATATAAATTGAGTAGCATGATCAGAGAAGACACCTCATAAAGTGATCTATGTGATTGGAGGAGATGTTATATATTTCAATTTTTAAAGCTTATGGTTACAATTATGAATCTTTGATTAAAATCCTTTTATTCAGCTATATAATTTTGATGTGGATTTTGGATTTCTTAATAGGTTGGTACTCCAATTTTGAAAAATGGAGTAGACTTCACACTTGAAAGAATTCACAATATAAAGAAAGTTTTTCTTGAGATTTGAGAGGAAAATAAGGACTCTGAAAATGTTGAGCACTCAGGAAGAGTAGTTGCTACTGAAATTGTTGTAAATGCATAAAATATCTCATTGTAGAGAATGGATCACTATCATTTAGGCTTTTTGTCTTCCTATTAGAGGACCATCTTCCTCATTTTTATGATCTTGAATTGTATAAAATATTTTTGGATGACAACCCTTCCATGTAGCATAGATTTTTACATCTAATCTATGTATAGTTGATGTTATCAATAGATAAACTTTTTGTATACAAAATTTTATCCTCTTAAAGAATAGATCAAATGTGTTTTTTCCAATCTAATTTATGTTCTATATCAACATCTAAAACAATATGAAACCATGGGTGAAAAAATAGAGATATTCTCAATGTCATGCACTAGTATCCAAAAGTACTATGAAGAAATTGAAATTCTAAAATGTTGGATTCACAAGATAGCGGTGATTTTTAATTTTATGAATCATCCTCAAAATATAAAAATATGCACTCAAAACATACCTAGATGGTTATAAATCACCTAAAGTATTAATAATATGTGTATACTTTAACACAAATTCTATGTAATAGGTAGGCAATAACATTTGTATTATTGATGAAAGATATGCCACGAATTTTTTGGGTTCATCTACCAAATTAATGTCATCATCATATGAACAAGGGGTACATCATTAGAATATAGTGATGAAAAATTGCCCCCTATTAGTTATTTCCAATGTTGGAAAACACATTGTCCCAGGCTATTAGTTATTTCTAGACATCTTACATTCTAATGACTTCCCCTTTCCACTTTTCCTATACAAGGGACAATGTGTTTTCAAACACTGCAAACAATGTGAGCATTATTTTGTTTCAATCATATCAAGAAAGTGAAATGTCATTTTTACTGTAACCAAAGAGTTGTTCTAAAATTTGAAGGTGGACTTCATTACATAATTGACAAGGAATAGTGTGTTTTCTAACATTGCAAATTCATAAGGAAATAATTGACAAGGGATAGTGTGTTTTCCAACACTACAAATAATGTGAGTATTTTTTTGTTCCCTATTGGAAAATGCACTTTCCCCTATTGGAAAACACACTTTCCCCTATTAGTTATTTCTAATGTTGGAAAACACATTGTCGCCTGTTGGAAAACAAATTGTCCCCTGTTAGTTATTTCTAGAAATCTTACATTCTAATGATGTCCCTTGTCCACTTTTCCTATACGGGGGACAGTGTATTTTCCAACACTGCAAACAATGTGAGCATTTTTTTTTTCCAATCATATCAAGAAAGTGAAAAACACACTGCCCCCTGTTAGTTATTTCCAATGTTGGAAAATGGAAAACACACTATCCCCTGTTAGTTATTTTTAATGTTGGAAAACACACTATCCCCTATTAGTTATTTCTAGACATCTTACATTCTAATGATGTCCTCTGTCCACTTTTCCTACATAGGCGACAATGTGTTTTCCACCACTACAAACAATGTGAGCATTCTTTTTGTTCCAATCATATTTCCAATGTTGGAAAACACACTATCTCCTCTTAGTTATTTCCAATGTTGGAAATCACACTGCCCCCTGTTAGTTATTTCTAGACATTTTACATTCTAATGATGTCCCTATCCACTTTTCCTACATAGGAATAGTGTGCTTTCCAACACTGCAAACAATGTGAGGATTTTTCCTACATAGGAGACAATGTGTTTTCCAACACTGCAAATTCATAAGGAAATAATTGACAAGGGATGGTGTGTTTTCCAACACTACAAATAATGTGAGCATTTTTTTGTTCCATATTGGAAAACACACTGTCCCCTATTAGTTATTTCTAATGTTGTTCTAAAATTTGAAGGTGGACTTCATTATATAACTAACAAGGGACAATGTGTTTTCTGACACTGCAAATTCATAAGGAAATAATTGACAAGGGATAGTGTATTTTCCAACACTACAAATAATGTGAGCATTTTTTTGTTCCATGATGGAAAACACACTATCCCCTATTAGTTATTTCAAATTTTGTTATAAAATTTGAAGGTGGACATCATTACATAATTGACAAGGGACGGTGTGTTTTTCAACACTACAAATAATGTGAGCATTTTTTTGTTATGATCAAATGAAGAAAGTGAAATTCTAGCTTTATTGTACCAAATAGTTCTAAAATTTTAAGGTGGACTTCATTACATTGTTGGTGTGTACAAATAAAAAACTTTTCATAAGGAAATATCTAAAAAGGGATAGTGTGTTTTCCAACACTCCAATACTGTGAGCATCTTTCATAAGGAAATAATTGACAGGGGATAGTGTGTTTTCCAACACTGGAAATAATGCGATCATTTTTCATAACAAAATAATTGATAAGGGACAGTGTGTTTTCCAACAGTGCAATTAATGTGAGCATTTTTGTGTTCCAATCAAATGAAGAAAGTGAAATGTCATTTTTACTATACCAAATAGTTCTAAAATTTTAGGGTGGACTTCATTACGAGTTTTTATATTTTTTAAAAGTTGTAATAAAAAAATCATAATTATTTATTTACTTGGAAAATAATTACAAAAAAATATGCATCACATCGGGACACGAGTCCTCTACTTATATCTAAAATCTTATAAAAAAATATTATCATTTTATTGTGGTTAGAGATTGGTCAGACAGGACACCTACTTCTTATTTTTTTCCTGAAATTTAAATTACTACCATTGAAATTTCAAATTTTTTACCAAATAAGATTTTTTTTTAAATAAACCTAGTAGTTTAGAAACTACATTCAATTTGCTACAAATTTTGTTATTACATATTTTTGAAATAATATAGATAACTTATTCAAATTTTTACGTCAAGTTGTCTAACTCTGATTTTTTTGATTTTTTTGCCACTTAAGGGCCTATTTTTTCCATGATGATCCAGAACATACCCCCTACCTATATCCCTCTCTCTACCTACCCATGTGAGAATCCCTCCATTTTTTATCCTTTACAAATTATTTATTAAGAGTTATAAAAAAATATTTCAATATAAATTTTGGAAGAACTTATTTCTCTAAAGTAATGTGTAACTAGAGGACCCTATCTCAAATAAAATGGGTGTAATTCTTGTCACAAAATAATGCACACATTAATCCAAGATGTCTTTAAAATATCTAGAAAATATGTTAATTGAGTACTTTTTCAGCCTACACCTTATCTCTAGATATCATCATACAAGTCAAGCTTTCTTTTTATTCCATTAGATCAAAATAATATGGTTGAATAGGTACAATAATCATTCCATCCAAAATAAAGCTTTTGGATTCAAGATTACTTGGTTAATGAGATGGGAGATATGTAATGATTAGGATGGAAAGATGCATGGATAATGAACTTGGACTATGATGGACGAAAGATGGTTAGATTAATAAATTTATATTAACCTAAAATGAACCTAATGGATTAATGCAATGGTTATGGATGTTAGGTTTAGATTAATGCAATTTATATTAGCTCAATTTCATTAGTTTTGTGTATTCCCCACCTATAAATCCTCCTTGACCTCTTTTCCCTTGAGATTTAAACAAGCACAATGAACTAACCGATAACTAACATTGTGTTTTTCAACCTCCAATTATATTGTGAGAAGGTATGGGGGATTATGAATGCAAAAATTATGAGAAGGTATGGGGAATTATGAATGTGAACCATAGATATTTGGCACCACAAGGCTCTCTAACTCTTCTAGGGTTTTTCACCTAAAAGGGGAGAGTAGGGAAAAATTGCTAAAGGGTTCATTCAAATTATGTTATGTATGATGTTTTTTAATCTAAATGTAATGAACTAAATGCAATTAAGTGATCTAAACGACTGATTATGAATGCAAAACTTGAGATACATGCTATGTTGGAAAACACAATGTTGTTTGCAAAATTTCTAAATGAATGAACAAGAATGCAAAATAAGCCCAATAGAAAGTTGTTCTTCAGAATATATGTACCTGGGAAACTGAAGAAGACTAGAGAACAATATGGAAAATTGATGAGATCTGAATTTGAGCTAACTGGGACTCATTCTCCACCCTGGGAGAATCAATCCTAGGTTAGGAGGATTTTTTTGCAGAGGATTATTTTGTCAATCAGAACCAAGATCACCACATCTAACTCATGCATCTCTAGAGGACTCATTCACCATGCATGGAAAATCAATCCACTTTCAAATTTCTACAACTTCAAATCTTTGTTTTGTACCTTGACACCTACACAACAATTTCTGACAAAAACCCGACTTGGGATCTCAAAAATTCTTGCAAAACAACTTAAAAGTGTTTTTCTAATGGGGGTTTACATTGTTCAAACCACTATTGGGTAATTAAACCTTGAATGGAGAAAAATATACATAAAACCCTAGCCTTAGATGTGTTAAAAAGACTAGGAAAGTCTAAAATATGACAAAAATCCTATTTTATTGTTCTAGAATAAGAAATGCAAAGATGATTTATGTAATGCAAGATCTCAACCCTAGAAACCTTACAACACATTAAAAATGGAGATAAAATGGCATGCAAATGGAAAGTTAATAAAATCCAGACCTTAATCTGAAGATAGAGTGGAAATGGAAGATGGAATCACTTTGAAACAAAGTCCTTAGGTGTCATTTGATGGATAGTTGTATCTCCATGATTCACCATAGGAATCCATCATCAACCATTTACAATGTTGAATCTAGACAAAAAGAGTGAGCTTCAAGACCTGCAAAACCCCTAGTTTGTTGCTCTAAAACTTCAACTTTTGCTAATGATCTACTTGTTGTAGAAGACTTGACTTTAGAAATTGCTTTTGTGAATTGACAAAAAGATGTGCAAAATGACTTAAAATGAGTATTTATAAGCAACAACACCTTATTTTCCTGTTATTTAGACCTAAGAGGCTGACATTCACTAGAAATTCAAGTTAAATTAATTAAATTCCCCCTCAAAACTGAATTTTCCCTCAAAAGGGACACATTCACCACCATTGGCTAATGGGTTCCATCAAAGGGACTCATTCTCCCAAGGTGGCAAATGGGTCCCAATATTGACTTTTGAAGGTGGGTTTTTAGGATATGAAAGAATTAAGGGTTGTTTGTCAGGTTTT
>VDFB02193472.1:0-11598 GCA_007258455.2 Sequoia sempervirens
TTTTATTTTTCTTATTAGTTTCTTTTAATGCATTTTTTTGAGTTTGATTATATATATATAATAATATGTATATATATATATTTATATATATATATGTATTTATGTATATATATTTAAATTATAATTTTAAAATAAGATATTTATTAAATATATATTTATTTTATAATTTTAAAACATGATATTTTTTTAATGTTTTCATAAAATGATTATTTTTAATATATATATATGCTTCATTTTATATATATATATATATATATAAATGCATAAAAGCATATATAATATAATATATAATTGCATTTATATGTGTAGTCGGTTGGATATCTTTTGGGATGAGAATTTAATATGATTATTTTTACAAGTTATTATATTATAGTTTAATTGAAGTAATTGGAAATATGTTATGTGATGATTATTAAATTGATTAGTAAAAATTAAAAGATGCAATGTTATAGTGTAATTGTACGAATTGGGAATATCTTGTGTGTTTTGAATTTAATCGAACTTTCTCGAGTTATTGATTTATGAAGTTGGTGAAATTTATTGTGCTTGTAGTTTGTTTGGCATTGATCTATGATTTATGCGCTATTGAGATTATTCATTTTGTTTAATTTGATTTTCTTTAATTTGGGTTTGGGTCATGTGGGAAACCCTAGAGTTGATGTATCCTATTATAGGAACTTAAGTTGTGTTAGGACTTCCAGAGGTGGGGATATTGTTATTTTTTTTTATCTTGTAATTTGATGTTGTTCTTATGTTTTGGTTTTGGTTAATGCACACTTGGATTGTACCGCTTTGTGAATGTTATGCATATGATTGTGGGCGAGATGGTTAAGCCTCGTAGATAAACTATTTGATTGGTTCAGTATTTCTTGTTGATACAATCCTATTGTGTGGGGTATTTATGTGCTTGAGTGTCTAGAGAGAGTGGCTCTAGTGGGGGTCTGACAGACAAAGGGGTTGTCAGGGTAACCCACCTAGAGTTATAGTAATCAGTGATAACCTAAGTAATTAATCATAGGTGGGGTTTAAACATTAACAAGATAATTGTGATGTCTCATCTTCCTGTTAGTGTTATCACAGACTAAAGGGGACCGAGAAGGTCGTGGTTGGCAAGATCGTTGCCTTGTCTTCACGAAAGGTTAATGATTCTGCATGAGTAACCCTATGGAGCGGTGCCTTGAAATAGGCTGTCAGGAGAACCATAGATGGAGGCAGCATCTTGAACTAGGTTGTCAGGATAATCCATGTATAGATGGAGGCGGCACCTTGTGATAGGTTGTCTGTATAATTCATGTTAAGCCATGTGATGACACTCTCCTCTAACATTCCATTTGTGTCATTTTATTGAAGTCCTCTGGAAGTAGTCCTTTGATATTATGTCTTGAAACTCATTGATGATGTGTTTATATGAGTTATTGTTGTATCATCTGTAAAGTGATTTAATGTTATGTTTCCAAGGTGGTTTTTTGTTATGTCTTTTGGTGATTTATTGTGGTTTAGTTTCTATGTGGTTTTTTGATGTTATGTTATCTGGTATGGAGTTAGTTTTGTGTTACTGTTAACATGCTTGGTCATGGATCCTTCCTTGTTAACTCCCAGCATGGGGGTGGTTGGGTGGAACGTGCTTCACACCTCGTTGGGTTTCCTTTGGATGTAGTTGTTTCTTTTATTGCAGGGTTTTGATAGATGTTGATGATCTAGTGTTCTTATGTAGCAGATGTATGCTTATACTTCAGATGTAATTTAGTTATTGTTGTATCGACTCCCACGTGTGTTGGGAGGATCTTGATGTAATTTTTTATATGTTCATTATGTTGTAATATCATATTGATGTAATGTATATTCAGGCCATGTAATCTTTTGGGAACTATCATTGTAAATTACTTATTAGGTTATGTTGTATCTGCGGAAGTATATATATGTTTGTTATCTTTATGATTAATTCATTTATGTTTTACATATATGGTTTAATATGGATTACTTTTATTAATATGGTTATTGTTATGGATGTTTTAAATGGTGTTGTGAGAATGAATGGTTTTACGTAATTGCTTAATTATTGTTTAATCTATTGTCTTTGTTATGGGTTAGTATAGTAATGTCACCTCGTATACCCCAAGGGATTTAGTGGTGCAACTTAGAACATTGTTATATTGGAATACTTAAATACAATCTTATGTTCTTTAAAAAAAAGTTGTTGTGTCTTTAGTAGTTCCTTTGGGATTTGCTGAGTTACACAAACATTATTATAGAGAGCAACAAAGTGAAAAAAAATTAGACAATTTTGGTATCGACCATGATAAGCATGTGGACGCAGCTGATTGGATCATATTATTGGAAAATTGAATCCAACCCTAATGATTAAGTGCAAATATTGGAAAGGAGACGGTACAAAGTACAAAGTACTCATGAAGTAACTCCTTAATTATATGCTAATTAATTGTCAACATCCATTTATACCAACTAATTGATAGTAAAATAAATTCAACTTATGCCATGCACGTGAGGGATATATAACGTATTTTCAAAATTGAAAAGTTTGTCATGATGGAGTTATGAAATATATTTTGCATAGTGATTACTCATGGTACTTTGGCACACTCGAAAATAAAGTATTTAGCTATAATTTTTAAAGCCAATTTATGAGTAAAGGTGGATGAAATTTTCACATGTTCTTAGATCCTAAAGGTTCATCTATGTCTATTAATGGTAACCAAGGTATAAGAGGTTTGGCACTCTCTATGGAGGTGACAAAATGCACCCCATAAATCTCGTGCCCAAATCCATATCATCGAGTTCGCGATTTGTCGGTAGCTTGAGGTAGTACCCTTCTGTTTCGGTCATCTTTGGTCTCCAAGTGAGTTGTTTTTGTGGTGTACTTAGTGGTTTTGTTTAAAATGATAAATAAGAAAATATTATAAAATAAATAAAATGATTTTTGAATAGTCTAAAACAAGGGAATAATCTAACTAAAATTAAATGGTGGCAACACATTGTGATAGAGACAACAAAAAATAAATAAATAAAATCATTATGGTGATGTTGGATTCTCCTTCCCCTAACAATTATTTAAATGATAAATTTATGGTAAATTTTGACTATTCTAGGTTATAGTAATAATTATTTATACCATAAATTTGAACAATTATTTGTTATAGTTATAACTATTTAAAGGGAAAATTTAAATAATTATTTATCATCCTACTAATTACTTAAGGGTAAATTGAAATCATTCCTTACAAGCAATTGATGAAATAATAATAGCTATCTTTAAATTACGTAACAAGGAAAAGGGTTAGGTTTAGGAATTAAATAAAAGTATAGGGAAAATAATGTGAATTGAAATAAAAGAAAATTAACTTATGTTGTTTCAAGTGTCTCCCTTATACCTTCACCTTTTGGCACATGTCTTCTGGCCTCCCACCTACCAAAAGGAAATTACGTCTGCTGGAAGTTTCAGAGGTTTTTTTTTTAACGTGTTCATTTGGGAAAGAAGGGAGATAACCGTTTTTCGGAAGCGGCATTTTTTTTTGGCACAAGAAGGGAGGTGACCACATTTTTCTGGGGAAAGCATGTTTTTCCAAGAAGGGCACACGCCTTGTCTCTATTTTTCTTCTTTTTGCATCTGCACATCCCTGGCAAGATCTTGAGATTGATTGAAGCAGTACCTGTAAGAAGATATACTTCACCAGAATCCACCTTTGCTAGAGATACGACTCCTTTTATTTCTATAGTTTAACATCTTCTGCTCCAAAAAATTCTATTATCAAATTTTCTGCTCCTGAAACTTCATATATCAAATGCCCTGTTTGAATGTGCAAGACCAACATTGCAAGCTAGCAAAACTGTATGTATCACATGAGAAGTACCTGGTTGCACTTTGCTCAGAGGTAAGCTTTGTTTGTTTTTAGAACGTTATCTGGGGTGATGATAAGGTTTCTACAAAGGTTTTAGAGTATGGTTATTAAAAATGATATTATGTCAAGATCCTAATAATGCGCAGTTTTTCCAATTTGGTGAGCTATAGCTTGTAAATAAGGTTTCTAGGATAGTTTTTGAGTATGTTATTTAAAATAAAAAAAATTACTGTTAAGATTCTAATAATGAGCACATTTAGGTTTTTTTAACATTACGACATCCTTTATCTTACATAGTTAAGTATTTCTCAGCATTAAGTAAATGCCCCGAGTCTGTAAAACACCCAGCCACACTCTTTCATAGATTCCTCCTGTACGTCACAAAAACATTTTTTGGCAAGGCTACGAATAGGCGCCCACCCAATCTAAAGAACTGCATATATATATATGAGAACTTTTAGATTATCAGTAGTATCAAACAATTTGAAAAGAAATAAATGTAACTCACAATCAGAGTAGTGTGCAAACCATTTCAAGATTATCTCATCTTGAGCATTTGATAGAATTGAACATTTATAATGTCAAGACTTTCAGGAATTCAGTGTTGTACATTTGAGATGAATGGAAAGAACTGTACTTCACAATTGTTATAGTATGAAAATGGTGTCAAGAATATATTATTTTAGAAAGCTGGTAGAATTGGAAATTTTCTAGGTCCTGGTGTTTGAGCAGCTGTGTCTAGTGGGTCTAAATAGCATGAAGATGCATGCACTAAACCATTAATAGTGTTTATGGTATTATGGGTTATATTATTGTTCATGCACAACATGTGCCTGCCAATTTCTGTAATAAATTAACCTATTTGCTTGAAGGATTTAGAGATATCACATAACCTGGATCTCAACCTCTATAACTGAAACTTATAGTGTATTTTCCCCTTACAGAGTCTAGAATCAAAGTCCAAAATACATTGTAAGAATCTTGTGTCATCCAATCTTCAGAGAAGGAAAAAAAAAAAAAATACAACAGTACTCCTTCTGTGACTTAACTATTTAGCTCCTACATTTATTAAACAATCATATCTGCATTATAGATTTTGAATAATAATTTAGACGCACAAATTCATAATTGCAATGTATTTATTGGTTAAAAAATAAAAAAATAAAAAATGGGAGACCATTATTAAAAATACTATCGCTAAAAATAGCAAAATGTTTGAAGCGGAAGAAATGGTAAAACAGTGAATGGATAAAAGGGTAGCGTATAAGGAATTTGGGTTGTGGCTAAAATCAACTTTCCATTGAATACAGTTTTAAATTTTATTTTTTATCTTCTATGGTGATCTGTTCCGCTACTAAGACCCTAGACGAGTTAGGAAAGAAAAAAAAAAGTAAATAAGAAGAAAGAATGAATCAAATAAACAAACTAGTGCTTGGGAGGTAACAATTTCCCATGTGGAGCCCCACGTATTTCTCAAGAAACTCTTCTTAAATGTGATCCCATCTTGTATAGAATAAAAAGGGAATGATTCCCACTTTTCCATGAAGGAGGGGATTTATATTAATTAAGAAGTTGTTTTATTTTCTAGATATTAACTAAATTTCCTTTAAAGAAAAAGAGGCATCTTTTATCTATTTATTTATGTTATTTCTTTTTATAATAAATAAATTTAATGAGTAAATAGAGTCCTTAGTTAGATATATATATATAGACATATATAAAATGAGTTATTGCCTAATTAATTAAATAAATATTTTATATTTAGTTAAGAGATATTTTCATTTTGGTTTCACAATATAAGTATTAATGGGGATATTAATACATTAATTATAAGAGGAGTATCAATATATTAGAGGCATTATTACTAATGTTGATATTATTATTAATGCAACGTGCAAGATTAAGTGTATTTTGGGCATTGCGATGTAAATGTATGGGTGTGCAACCTTTCAACCTCTGTCAAACTACACACAATAATGATTGAATAGAGGGGATGGGAAGAATTATTGCATTACCAATCCTCATTAGGATAATTTTACTTCCATGTTTTTCTATCGTTATATCTAATTTAAGCAAGGTTCTATTAGCATGCAACATCAGTTGTCACTCTTTTTCTTCACTAGAATGTGCTTATCCAAGATTAGTAAATAGATGAATTTAATTTTATCCAAGGTTAGTAGATAGATGAATTCAATTTTATTCATTTATGAGCATTGTTGTTCTTGAGCTAAAGATTATTATTTTAAGTTGATGAATCATTTAATAAAATGTTATGAAAGATTCACATTTTGGGATATCATGTGGTAGGTTAACCATTAGCTATTAATTAAGTTCTCCATTAAGAATATTTAGTTCTTAGTTTGTTACCAAATATATGGGTTGGAAAAATAGATATTCTTTATAGAGTATAATTCTCACCATTGGTTGCCTTAAGTTCTTGTTGTAATAAAATTTTAATTGGAATTCACTAGCAAAGTAAAGATTGTTAGTCAATATTTCTTCCAGTTATTTTGGAGATAGTAAATTAGATAAGAACTACACAATATTAGGGTTAAAATCCATAATTTGAAAAGTTTCTTTTGACTTTATGAAAACTTATGGGAAACGTGAGTGCTTTATTATGACTCTAATAATGTTTGATGTATCACCACTTATTAAGTTGTTACCTTAGATTTTATGTTTTATAGCATGATAGAAGAGATAAATGTGATTTTAGTTTGTTCCTTATTGACCATTTCATTATGTTGCGTTTGTTCAAATTGTGTTATGCATGACTGAGTTCTTTTTCAACAATTAAGGATCATGTCTATACTCTCATATGTTTTTATTATATCCTTGATGAGTTACCTAATTTTTTGGCTTCACCTTAGTGGGTGGCAGCCGTTTGTGAAACTGTCTGGGGTAGTAGACCCTAGAAAGGGTTTCGTACCCACTTTTTATAGTATGTGGTTTGTATGGGTCATGTGATGCATTTGAGTAAAGAATTGAGTTTAGGGTCTTTAGTGGTATTGTGATATTGTTGGTCAATCAAATGAGTTTAGAGAACTCAAGTTGGTCGAACTACGGTGCCTCTGCAAATTATATACGTAGGCAAGGCCATCAAGTGATGAGCCCCTGAGGCATTAGGTCGGGCCCCTAGGACTGTTCTTCTAAGTCTTGTTTGAGACTTGTCGTTTATTCCTGATAATGTAAAAACTACCATTGATTTATATAGCTTGTCTTAGTAATCATGTGCTAACTATCTTTGATCTTATGTGCGTGCCAAGTCATGTAGACCTTGCAAGTATAGGCATTGGGAGCAAGGACTTGTCAATAAAATAGAATGTAAGAGGTATGTTAAATTGACCTAAGTAAGTAGACTCTATTGCCAAAGTTAGTAAATCACTTCTATCTTTTCTTGTAACTTGTGTGATCATGGAATATAACTATAAGTAGTGAATTGTGTTGTTGTTGTCTTATAAGTAAACAAAAATAAAATAAAATAAAATTATTGCAAAATTAGGAAAGATGTTACAATTTTGCCTGATTGTTTAGTGGGTAAAATGTGGGCATGAGATTGGTCACTTTGTACCTTATTTTTCATTAATTTCTCATTCTTGTATTCAATGTGCTTTTCCCATTGATATTAGGGAAAAATTATGTGATGAACTATTGTATCTTTGATATGTTGTATATGTGGAAATATGCTCTGCAGTTGTATTATGGAACTGTGATTTGAATTGCAATGAAATGATGTATCGTTTTTCCATGCTTGTGATCATTAATAGTAGTGTGTCATCACTATGTGTTCTTGGTTGTTTAGTCTCCTCCATTTGATAAAATTTTATGATTCGTAATGACCGTTTCGTGTACCCCAGAGGATGTGAAAGATTTAGTAAATGCATAATTGCTTTTCGTGTAATGTGTGCACACATTCATCATATGCAATGTTCCGCAATGTTTCACTTTTAAAAAAAAAAAAAATTGTACAGTGTTTGTTATCCTTTGGGGTTCACACAGCGGGGCATTACAACCCTAAATTTTTGTGTAAGCTTTAATTATTTATTTTTTATTTTAAACATCAAAAACTTTAAGTTAAATTTTTCATACTCATATTTTATTATATTATATAAATATATATTAAAATATATATTAAAAAAATATAAAAATATTATATTAAAAATTATAATATATTTATATAATATATAATAAATTTATATTTATATATTATTTTATGTTTTAATATATATATATATATATATATATATATATATTATATTATGCATAAAAGAGGGTTTTTATATATAATATAAAATATATTAAAACTTATATTATATTTGTATAATATATAATAAAATATATATATAATATTTAATATAATATAATTTATATATATTTTTAATATAATATTTTTATATTATATAAACCCATGGAATGTCTTCAATACTACCTTTTAATATTTTCCTTTCAACACTATTAAAATATTATATTAAATATAAAATTAAAATAAATTAAAATATTATATTAAAATATATAATAAAAATATTATATTAAAATTATTTTAAAATAAAATATAATATAATTTTTATATATATATTTTATATTATATATAAAACCCTCTTTTATATATAATATAAAATATATATTAAAAAAATATATAAATTTAAAATTTATTATATATTTTATAAATATAATATAATTTTTAATCCAATATTTTTATATTATTTTTAATATATAATTTATATTAGATATAAAAGCCCTCGTTTTTATATAATATAAAATATATATTAAAAAATAGTATATTTATATTATTTTTTAATATATATTTTATATTATATTTATATAATATATAATAAAAATATATTATGAGTATGAAAAAATTTAACTTAGAGTTTTTTTATGTTTAAAAAGAAAATATTAAAAAAATACTATTGCTAGTCTCTCTGACAAACATGAAGGCTTCTGCTCGCTGACAAATGCAGACCTCCTGACGATACAGATTTGGGCACAGATTTATGGGGTGCATTTTGGCACCTCCATAGACACTGCCAAGAGGTTTCTACTTCCATCCACTATCATATATAAAATGTGAAATTTGTATCCAAATATGGCCTTAAGTTAACAATACAAGGGTGGTGTTAAAGAAACATGGGAAATTTTGAAATATTTTATGTTATAGTTTTTGTGATAGTTTTTATTTTACGTTATAAAAAGTAGATAAGAAAAGTGAACAATAATAAAGATGAATGATTAATTATGAAAGAAAATAAAAGTGATGTCTAAGTAAGTAATTCATCTTTTATATTGGGTGGTTTTTTTATGTATGTGTGATTTCAATGTATATCTTTCATTTGTCTTATATATTTTTGAATTTTATGTTAGAATGTAATGTCTCTATACGTACAATATTCACATGGTAAAAAAAGTGTATGTAGTGTAAGGATCAAAAGAGAAATCACTATATATAATTGTTCAATATATACTACTCTTTTGTGAACTAGGTCTATAGAAATAGTCAATGAAAGCATGAGATAGATTAGAAAATGAAGTATATATAAGAAAGTTGAATCAATTTATTTCAAATTTGGGTCATATAAGTGTGATCTAAACTTCTCCATCAATAAGATTTCATAATATGTGTGCATACAATTAGCAAGTAAGAAGTATCCAAAGAACTATAATAATCATCATGCAATAACATCTCACTAATACATAATATCATCATTTAGAAGTAATGAAGTATTTGAATATGATAAGATAGTATATCATCATCAAGGTACAAGGAAACATGTGACATGTGAGAAGTACTATAATAATCATCATAAATAGTAGAATGTAGCATATCAAAGGATCATAGCTTTATGTCATGATATGCAAAAGGATAATAAATATAATATTCTCGACGCTGGGTATTCATCATAAATTGGTAGTCCTATCTATAAAAAATCACATCTCTAATATTTTAATATGGTATATAATGCATAAGATCATCATGACCTATGAAAGAAGGATCATTATAAACCGAACACTATCGTAGGCATGAATTAAGATTCTTTCATAAATTATTGTTCTATCAGATATATCACATAATAGATCAACACTAGGAATGTACGTATCATTATAAAAAAATATATGATCATCATTAAGGTCACTATAAGATGCATAACATGAAGTATAATAAATATTGTTGAGAAAGTTGTTGTACACCTTACATAAACATTTAATATTTTGTAAAGTTATGGTCCAAATTGAAATGTGGCGGTATACTTCAAGTAGAGAAATATTTTCATAAGAAGTATTTAATATTGGGAAAGTGAGTTTTTATCATGTCATCTTGAGCACAAGAATTAAATTAAGGGTCGTGTGGATTTTGCATTAGGGGGTGTAATGAATCTTGCATCTAGAGTCAAACTTAGGAACCAAGGATAGAGAGCATGTTGGAGGTGATAGAATTTATTTCCTCTTTCTTCTTGAAGAGTGTTTTAAATCTCATTTTTATCTTGGTTTTGATATTTGTTGATGGGTTTTTTTGCACTTTTCAACACAGAAAACACACAAGTGTGATGCCTCTCTTCAAAGGTGAAAATTTGCAACTAAGTTTCAGAAAATCACCCCAAGGTCTCTTGGGTGTCAAGTCATGACTTGCAAAAACAACTTAGTTGTTTGATGTGATTTGATGGTAATCAAAAGGGGCCTTTATGGTTGAAAAAGCATGGAATATTTAGGTTCGCACATTGAGTTTCAAAGTTCTAGAAATGAATGAACAGTGACTATAAATTCAGAACAACAAGGAAAGTTGAAACTCCCTCCTGTCATCAAATTTAACCTTATAGTGACGCTAGAATTGTGTATTCAATTTATATTTTAAAAGAAATAGTAAAAGGAAATGGTTTTAGAAGTTTTTCCTAAGTTTGAAACTAAGATGAATAGTAACAATGGAGGATGCTATAGTGGACAAACTTCCAAATTGAGTTTTACGTAACTAGGGACAACCCACAGTATATAAAATTAGTGCAATCTTCTAAGAATTACTATGTGTGTGAAATGTTAGTATCAAAATAAGATAAAATAAACACACCAATGCAACATTAAACTAAAGAAAGAGAGATAAATTGAATTCAAAGAAAACAAACAAAACTTCTTCAGAGTCGTTCCATTGTCCTCTATCTCTAGTGATTCTCTTGAAGTTGTTGCTCTCAGATTGTGTAAGCAAAGCTTCTCAGAATGACAACCTGCAGAACGAGTATGCAAAGGAAAAGAGCTTCTCTATCCTATATGCTAGTGGAGTGAAATGTTAATGTACGGATATGCATAGGGGCTGTAAATTATGCACAGGGGCTGTGGATTATGAATGCTATTGAAACTAAACTATGAGGATGATTGGCCATGATATGCTATGATTCTAAAATCTATGAATGCTAAAAGACTATGCTATTGCAAATTTGGTATAGTTTTCCTGTATGAAAGCTTCTATCTTTTTCAGAGACCCAATAGTCCTTTTTATAGCTTTTTGCAGGCAAGAGCCTGGCTGGCAAAGATCAAGGGCTGTGAGATTGTCTGTAATTTTGAATGGTGAGAGATGAGAGGTTGAGAGGAAGATGGAAGATGTTGGGAGGTTGAGAGAAGAATGGAAGTTTGTCTTCAACCCAAGGGAACGAGCTTGCACAGGAACAAAGAAATTTAATTTTCTGTTTTGGAAGTTTGTTTCACGGTTGTTGAAGATAATCCAATTTAATTAAATAAATAAATTTATTTAATTTCA
>VDFB02193473.1:0-16857 GCA_007258455.2 Sequoia sempervirens
CAACCTACCTTTGTAAAAAACATGTGATAATACCTCATAACCTGTAATATCAAGTGCATCAATCAATGAAGACAACAACTTGCAAAACTCCCTAGATAGCAAAAGTCAGCTTCTTACTGCAATATAAAAAGTATTTTGTGCTGCTCTCTTGTTGGGCACATGCCTTGTTAGCCGATAGGCTCTTTATTGTGGGCTTTGCGCACGGAATTGTCTCATGCCTGGAAATTGGCGCCAGAAGTTGTCTCACCCCTGACTGAAATGGGTGCCAGAAGTCTTATGGACATTCACTTCTACCCGCCTGAAGAATTGCACTTCACATTCACTTCCACCCTTGACTGAAATTGGCAGTGGAAGTCTCATGGGAATGCAAAAATGCATTTCTCATTCACTTCACATGGCTTACCCTTATCTTAACAGCACCTCTTATTTCGATATCCATGCAAAAATACGGCACTTAAACTGCACTTACCAGCACTGCAACATCACGGCCATTATGCTTTTAAAAAGCTTTGGGAGCTCTCGTTTACTGTCATTGTGAATGGCTTGAAGCAGCAACTGAAAGAATCTCGAGGTAAATCATTTGCCACAATTTTTGTTTGATTTTTGTATGGTTTAAAATTACAGGGTTTGAAAATTTTTTGTTTCCCTAAATGTAATTGCTGTGCTTTTAGCTTTTTAGAATTAGGTTAGGGTTTCTCAACTCCTAACGTAGGTGCTCTTTAGATGGGGATTCATCAATGTAAACCCTAGAGTTCTCTTGTTTTTTCCTCTCCCTGTAGATGGACACCATGCTTCTTTATTAGTGGGTCATAGGTCAATCATCCTTTGTGTGCCGCTTTTCCCACAATTTGCAGTTGGGTCTCCTCTTTTTCTCTCTCCTATAAATTTCCACACAGCAGGCCCATATGCTGCACTCCTCTATTCAGCAATCTTTATTCTCATTTCTGCTTTCCGTGTTAAAAAACAAACAATCCAGAACTTACATACACTGCAAATATACAGTGTCACCATATTTATAGAAAACCGAAACGATGATCTGTAAAGATAAACGAATAGATCTTTGAGAACAATACAGACTATGGTGATGAATGTTTCATTTCTCGTCATCTCACTTGGAACTTTTTCCAGCATGGTTTATAGTTGGTCTTTGTATATGGTGGTTGTACACTGATCTTGTTCGTAACTTTTTGCAACATGGTTTATGTTATTCTTTGTATATGGTTGGCTGTAAACTGATCCCCAACTTTTTGAGTCTGTTAAAGAGTTTGTCTTCATATTGTATGTAAAGTGAAATTCCTCCAAAAATATATCATGTTTTTGGGTCTAGATTTGAGTTGACTATTTAGATCGTCCATTTTGAGCTAACAGATTTCTTCAGATTGTATGTCTTGTGAAATGACTAAATTCTTAATAATATTTTGGATATGGAATTGAAATTGTGCTGAAATGATTGAGAATTTTTTTGTTTATATGTATTGGATGCGATGAGAGGGGATAGGAATCGAGGTTTGTATGCAGTTTGACTATAATATTAGTTGTGTCTATTTTTGTTAGTTAATATGGTTTATAGGTGATTTCCAAAGCCTCTGAACAGTATCTTGCCATGCTTGTTCGACTTAGAATATGAAGAGTGTTGTTACATTACTATATTGAAGCAGAGATTAATGGCTCACTAATTTCTTTGATCTTCAAAACCCAGTGAGATATTTTACAAAGTAAATATTTGGTGAAAGGAACATTCAGATTGCTTATTAGAGCAGCAGAGATGGTAGGCTACTGGCTAGACTTAGTATTGATCAGCATCTAGGATTCTAAATTAATGCTAATTCTGTCCTATAAAAGGAACTTTTAAGCATGTATCCATATTTGTAGTACTATTGCACCTGCACATAAATCCAAAGTTCAAAGTTCATAGGCAGACACAGAATCTAATTTAACAGATCTCTATATACCTTTCATCAGTCATTTCTTCTTATGAAGATCGTAGGTGCAAGTGAAAATAGACACTATTCTTCTCCGCTATATTAGCTCGCAACTAATCAATTTTCTGCTCATATCCACCATTTTGCCTTGGTTCCAGCTAGGCTTGACATCTTGGTCAATTTGTAATCTTTCTGCATTTCCACTAGCTTTAAATAGCAACAAAGCCCTTTTTATACTATGTCCAAAAATATTATTCCATGAATCAGAATGAACATACAACACAGTAGTGATGTAATATCATCAGTGATTCATGGAATGATATTTTGTGAATCACTACTGTGTTGTATCTATTGCCTACACTGAGTGCAGAAGAATATTTTGTGCCTCTCATCAATACCAATTCAAAGATTATATTTCCAAAACTCAAATAAGATCAAAAGAATGTATCAAGTGAATTTTGAAGCATTAAAATTAGGTTCAATGTATATAATTATCTTCTCTACAGTTAAAGTACCTGTAGATGCAAGCTCTGGGGTAGAAACTAGATCATATCACCATTATATTCAAAGGTCCATTATATGACCTCAAAATGATACCTAAGAAGTTGTCACACGTGCTTGAAAAGAAAAGCATGCCAAAGAAGTATACTTTTGCACAATAACTATTAAATCTTTCAACAGATTTAATATTTTAACCTCTATCTCAAGCATGCAACTTCTCAAGCATTATTCTCAATATTGCATATAAGTCTAAAATGCTTGAGAAGTACCAGCAAGAAAACAGTTATAAACTTCAAACTTCAATATGGACATCTACACTATAGTTAGCAATTATGAATGGTTCCAACATTAAACAAGGGAAAATAATCAGAGTATGAAACTATTTGTGTTTATTGATCTCTTAAGCATTTCCTTGCCACAATATTTTCATACCCAAAAAGAAGCAGCGGAATCTTAAAAAGCCAACCGATTCAATAATACAAGCCAATTGTTGAAACAGCTACAAAAATCTCATAAATGATGTATGGCAATCGTAATGCTAAAGTACTCAACTCTGATATCTGCTACCCTGTAAAGAAAACATTGCTTAAATTTTCTTTCAACTAAGAAATTCAAATTATTCAGACAACATAAAAGTAGAGAAATTTAAAATGTTTTATATTATCATTAATGCTGCTCCAAAACGGAGAAGAAACAAAGTTTCCACTTGATGTAATATTTAACTTCTGCAGTCACTTATTTAAAGGGAGCCAGCCATAACCGAACTCTCAGTATATTTAACTATAGTATGTAGAGAAAGCTGCAGAGAAAATGACAAAGAGCAAGTAACCTTGGCGTAATCTGAGTACTCATCCATTCAATCCCATTCACTTTTTCCAGCATGGTTTATAGTTGGTCTTTGTATATGGTGGTTGTACACTGATCCCCGTTCGTAACTTTTTGCAACATGGTTTATGTTTTCTTTGTATATGGTTGGCTGTAAACTGATCCCCAACTTTTTGAGTCTGTTAAAGAGTTTGTCTTGAATATACTTTTTTTGTGTTGTATTATTTACAAGCGAATGCATAATTGTCTTGCAAAGGCAGAACCGGGGTTTTCAATTTTGTTGCTGTGATTTCTCCAATTTCTCCAGGTGGGTAACTTTACTTTCTTTAAATTTAATAGATGGTTTAGAGGCATGCAAATGCACTATCTTTTAGCATGTTCACCAAGCTACTGTCCATGGAATTTTGTTACCAAATCTTATGGTATTGCATGTTTAATTCTTCCAAAAGAGATTTACATATGACTTGAGTTGTCTGCATGCAATCTGGAACATTCATATCAACATATTGACTGAGTTTGTTTGATTGTATAGATTCAATTCATGGATTAGGTATTCAGACCTATATCCAATCTGATTAGTGTCACTATTTGAGATGTGTTATAGGTGATTGATTTCTTCACATTCTTTGTTTAATGAAATTCCTGAAAAAATTCGCTGTGATTTTGGGACGGATTTGTTTTTTATATTTGTGGAATTAAGTCTGAGCTTTGTGATTGTATGGATTAGATAGGTGGGTTAGTAATTGAGGACTGTAAGTAGTTTGAATATACATGTAAGTCTAATTTGACTTGGGTGAGGATTGGAAGTGTGCTATAGATGATTTGTTTCTTCATATTGTATGTAAAGTGAAATTCCTCCAAAAATATATCATGTTTTTGGGTCTAGATTTGAGTTGACTATTTAGATCGTCCATTTTGAGCTAACAGATTTCTTCAGATTGCATGTCTTGTGAAATGACTAAATTCTTAATAATATTTTGGATATGAATTTGAAATTGTGCTGAAATGATTGATAATTTTTTTGTTTATATGTATTGGATGCGATGAGAGGGGATAGGAATTGGGGTCTGTATGCAGTTTGACTATAATATTAGTTGTGTCTGTTTCAGTCGGTTAATATGGCTTATAGGTGATCAGTTTCTTCGAACAGTATCTTGCTATGCTTGTTCGACTTTAGAATATGAAGAGGTTGCTTACACATTATATTGAAGCAGATTAATGGTTATCTACTAATTTCTTTGATCTTCAAACCTAGCGAGGATATTTACAAAAAATATTTGGTGATAGAAACATTCTATTAGAGCAGTAGAGATGGTAGTCTACTGGCTGGACTAAGTATTGATCAGTATCTAGGATTCTAAATTCACGATGTAATTCCTGTCCTATAAAAAGAACTCTTAAGCATGTATCCATATTTGTAGCACCATTGCACCTGGAATTTATAATCCAAAGTTCAAACATAGGCAGTCCCAGAGTCTAATTTAACAGATCTCTATATGCCTTTCATCAGTCATTTTTCATGAAGACTGTAGGTGCAAGTGAAATAGGCACTATTCTTCCTGTAATTAGCTCAAAAATTCATCAATTTTCTGGTCATATCCAATTATGTTGCCTTGGTTCCAGTTGTAGGCTTGACATCTTGGTCAATTTGGAATCTTTCTGCATATCTCCACTAGCTTTAAATAGCAACAAAGCCCTTTACACTATGTCCAACCTCTCAGTTCTTAAAGAGACATGAAATGGGATTAGTTTGTCCACACTAAAAATGTTTATGATTTATCTAACAGAATACTTAAACCAAAGATACTGTTTTTACCCTTATTTTTCCCTCAAGACCAATTTTCTTGCCTGCCAATAAGATGGCACTGCTCCTGACCCAAGGAAAAAGATTAGGTTTTAGACTTACCAACCTTGCATTCCTAATCCTTCGAAACAGTTGTTACCCACAAAACATGGAAAATATCAAGGGAATATCTGTTGTAATCTTTGCAATAACCAAATAATTTGTGTTTGGGTATTTCTCTTATTCCTTCTCAATTTCTTCACTACTTCTAGCAACACAGATTCAATTTTATCCTACAGTATCTCTAGTAGAAATAATTGGGTAACCATCAAGGCTAAAGGATTTATCCTTTTTAAAAGGGGAAATCACATTTTTGAGCTTCATTTCTGTGATAGGCTTCAACAGTTGGTTATTGCCCATTTCAGTGGCTGCTTTTATAAGGTTTCTAGTAAATTTTGTTGAGCTTGTATAACTTGGATGGAAATGTTCAAACCCAATGACAAGATTTTGTAGAGCAATAAGTCTATTTAAAATAAATTCCTGTTTAGCTGCAATTGTCATCTGAATCTCTTCACTGGTATTACTGATGCAAATTTCTGCCTTCCTAACTGTACATTTTCTAACCATAATGGTGGTTGGTGCAACTCGACTGTCATGTACTTTGGTATGTCATAGCCACAGTTCCAACAAATTGCCTGTTACAAAGTTGGTATCCTCCCCCTCTTACACAGAAGGTTTGTACATATATCCAGTTCTTCTTAGTTTTAGGTCCTGTTTCCTACTTTTATTTGTTGATTTGAGCTTGTGATCTTATTGAAAGCGACGGTAAGCCATATTTCAGTCTGGTACTAATATTTAAAGTTAAGTGGACTGAAAAAGTGAACTTGAGAAGAAATGTTAAAAAAGATTAGGAGGAACTAGGGCCAAAATTGCAAGGCCGACACTGTATACAAACATGCTGACTAAACACTGTTTTCTACAAGTAGCTCGCTCTATTGTCATTATGGTCATTAATTAGTAATGATACGCCCAAACAGAATTCCAACAAGTAAGCAAAGTTGTGATGCACTCAATTGTTGTTCTCATGATGATGGTCTAGTGGTCAAGCCCGCGTGTATGCTTGAGCAGGACCACAATTCAAACCCCACAGAATATATGGTGGACTGCAGACAAGCAGGCAGCAGTGGAGTAACCTGAAAGCTATTCTGTTGATGCCTATACTGACTGCGCATCACATGAGTGTGCCTGTATGGGACTTTACGCCCAAAAAAGAGACACAAGCAGGACAGATTTCTACTTTACAGTAATTTGACAATGACAAATGACAAATGCATAGGACCTATCCCCAAAATACTGTTCCAAATACCAATACTACAATTTCTTTCGATCCCTAGGTCCTTTCATTCTGCGACAAGATAGTGCATGCAGTGTTTTGAATTGTTTGTGAGTGTGAATCAAGTATATAAATTATAATTTTTCAAAAACCAGAAAAGTTCGACTGACAAGATTTTATTGTTGTGTAATTCACTTTATCAAATAAATTAAAATTTACACATTTACTAAAACAACAGATCATTTGGACTTAGAAGATTGTTAAAAAGCAATAAGTCCCAAACTTCTTGCTATCTTAATAAAAAGGAACCACCACAAAACATTATCTGCAAACCTCAAATTGCATAAAGCTATTTAAAGACACAGAACTAAACAAGAAACATTCAAACATGCTAGCACTGTGACTGCTTATTGTGTATGTTTAATGTTTGCTTCAGGCCTTGTGCTTTCTGTAATTTCCAATTATTAAAGTATCTACATTTGGAATAGGTTACATATTAGGCAGTTCAAATCCTTGATAAGAACAAGGATTACATAGTAGCAGAGCATTATACTTCTTGAATGCTTCAAAAGGAATGTCCTCAAACCCTTTCAAAACTATTAAGCCCGGCAGATCTTGGGGAGCATAATAGTCATCCCCAGAACTATTAATGGCAAACATGTAAAAAGAAGCATCACTAACATGTTTTTCCAATTCAGCGTATTTGTTACAGTCTTCACATAAAACATTACCAAGGACTGGGGCGGTGGTCTCCTACCCAGAAGCAAATTCAGTAGTCTCTCTCTCACAGATATACGCCAGCTGACGTTCTTCTCTTGTTTTATTATTTCACGGACGTCGCTCATTATTAACAGCACCATTGCTATAGACACCAGCGTGGCGATAATAATGGCAGACGATTTGAAATGGCAGATGAAATCCGTAGCATGCTGGTGACCCGAGAGAATAGCCGATACCAAACACAGCTCCAATAATATACATGCTTTGACACAGTATTTAACAGTGAACTCCATGGCTGTGATTGGGCTTGCAAGCCCAACCTTTGGGCTCAGCTTTTATGTCATTGTCTGACCGGTACCAGTCGATTATTTTTTCCAAACGCAGGTGCGCAACATTATAGTTGATGCGAAATGTTTGGAACCAAAAGAGGGGCGAATAAGCGTTCATGCTTCGTAGTTTTCCTTCTTCGGGTTTCAACACAAAAAAGAGGGCACAACCGTTACAACATTACTTATGGAGGAAAAATTAAGGTTCGTGGTTCATAGAATATGACATATTCGGAGGGCATCCATTGCGTTTTTCAGGAGTAAAGTAGGCTTTGCCGAGCAGAATATTTACTATTATCTAAGTTGCATTGAAGTAAATATTACTATTGTCTACTTCTTCTTTGGTATAGAAAAGGACCCGTGTTTGTCTTAAGTTGAACGAAGATCATACAGACAAATTGAAATTGAGTTTATTATTAATATCTGCAATTAATCACACATGATAATGAGACTGAAGTAAAATCTTTTACAACAAATCAAGCTAAACAAATAACCACAAAAAATAAAGGCGCTGAAGATTGTATCTAGGTATTGCACTTCTAAACAAAACTAAAAATTAAAAAATTAAAAAAAGCTAAATAATCAAAGTCAATATCAAATTTAAAATCAAACTACTTGGGAAAGAAATCTGTAATATATTTCAAAACTAATCATCCTTTACTTTTTCTAATAATTATTTTCCTTACAGGTGTCCCAAAGCATATAATAAACCCCCCAGAGCTTCAATACAGTGAATGAAATTGGCGTCCCCTCTTTTTTCTTATTCACAGAGGATTATGAAGTTCTTAAAACAGAGTAATGCCAACTAGCAATGCTAGATCTAACGTAACATGCGCCACCTTCCATTTCATTTGCACCAAAAAGCCAAACTACAAAGTTTTGCAGGATATTTAAAGGAGCAGGCAAGAATCCAGCCCAAGCAAATGCACTAAAAAAACAATCACCTGGGCCACTTTGTAGAAATGTTCAAACTAAGAATCCAAAATCCTGGAAGTGAACTCCATACCTTAAAGTTCCTACCGTGAATTGATCTCAACCCGGCCAAAACCCAATAAAAGTAAAACCAATTAGATAAAGGATATCTCAAAGAAATGTGATAGATTGCAAGGATTTTTTAAAAGGATTTAAAAACTCACAAGCAAATTAAGAACTTGTAGTTGTAATTTCAAGTTTAGAACTTCCGCCAACATCCTCAGCCTTGTGATGAAATTGCTTTAGAACACAAGGATGTTACCGCGAAAACAAAAAGATACATGTACAAATGTAAAACAAGAAATTCCAAACAACAGAATATATAATAAAATGAATAAGAGGCACAACGGAACCTTTGAGCAGAGAAACACAATGATTTGAAGACCTTGTCCCCGCCGGTATAGGAAGAAGAAGACATTTGCACCAAACCACCTCGCGGAGGATCCACAACATCCGCCAAATCATATTTTGCTGCAACAGCTTCTCCCAAAGAATGAAGAACTTTCCGCCACAAGCATGGGGCCACCATCATCACATCCCTAAAAATCCTATGATTCCTCTCAAGCCAAAGATTCCAAATAATAAAGGAGGGGCCAAGGGCCCAAGCAACTTGAAGAAACGAAGAAGAAGCAGGGGCCTTGCCCCACTAGCAAAAAAACTCCACCAAAGAAGAGACATGCCAATAGTGCAAGTTCCACAAATCCCACCACAAGTGTTAGATTTCCTTAGCAAAGGAGCAATGAAAGAAAAGATGGGAAACACACTCGTCAGAATTATGACACGACACACACAATGAGGGGCCCTAAAAGCTACGCTTGCACAAATTATCTCAAGTAAGAAATTTATTATGAACTACCAACCACATGAATAAGTTGCACTTGGGCCACAAATGTGCATACTACACCTATTTCCATCGAGGGACCCCAATTTCTCCAAGAAGCTACCAATCAAGCTGCTTATATCTTGCAAAAACATAGTACTACCCAAACAACTCATCACCAACCTAAGCCAAAAAATTATGCCCCACTAAGGCATTGCATTCACGAGAAGCCAAAATCTGAGCCAACTCCCCTTATCCACATCAAACCCCCTTGGAGCCCAGTCAAAAAAATGCTTCTAGTGATAAGAAAGAACTGACCCATAATGTTGAGCAATATTATAATACTCCATAGTGGTCCACCTAGTAGAAGAGAAAATATCACACAAATACTAGAGGTGAGGATAAGAAGAAAGGATAGGCGGATGCCCTTCCCAAGAATCCAACCAAAATAGAGCCTGAGCCCTTGACTTACAGATCCAAAAGAGCCCATTCTTTACCAACTGAGCCCCCACTTTCAGAGTATGCTAGATCATAGAACCCCTTTCCTCCAAAGGAAAGCGAGGAACATTGAAGGAGTGAACCCCTTTTAGATACTGATGATTAAGAATACGGGCCCAAAGCTGATGTTGACTGGTACACTAGTTCCAATAAAGCTTAGCAACCAGAGCCTACCCATTCAAAATGGGTAAGTGTAAACCAAGACCCCCATCACTCTTCGGTCGGTACATAGTTTCCCACTTAACTAGGCTCCACTTAGCAGACAAAAAATTACCACTCCAAAGAAACCGTTGTGAAAGTGCATCAAATTCCTTCAAAAAATACATAGGACCAGCTTGAACAAAGCACCTATAGATAGGAAGAGCTTGAATAATAGATTTAAGAAGGGTCACCCTAGCAGCAGATGAAAACTAGCGATGAGTCCAATGGGTAATCTTTCCCCTCAACTTATCAAGTAGATTTTTCCAAGAGGAATGGCCAGGTAGACAAAACGAAGACACCCAATCTGAAACAGTAAAATAGCCACAATCTGCCACTGAATAGCCTAGGGCATATTAAAAAAGAAAATAGAAGACTTCTGCTCATTGACCTTCTATCCCGAGGCAACCAGGTATGTTTGCAAAGCCAGCCAAAAAGCTTCAGCTTCCTGAAGAAAAGCTAACCCCATAAGAGAAGTATCATCTACAAATTAAAGATGAGACTGCGTAGGTAACCCATTGCCCCACTGCCACCCATGAATCAAGCCTTGAGAAACCCAAGATTTAAGAAGCTGACCCAACCCCTCAGCCATGATAATAAACAAATAGGGAGAAATTGGGTACCCTTGGAGAAGGCCCCTAGTTCCACCAAAAGGCTCTGAAGGTTCACCATTCTCAATAACCAAAAAGGAAGAAGTTACACAACTCATTACCTAACTTACCCAATTAGAGAAAAAATCAAAGGCCAAAAGAACCTTTTGAAGAAAATGCCACTTAACTTTGTCATAGGACTTCGCTGTATCCAACTTAAGAAACATTGACTTCTCCTTTGAAGTTGCCATAGAATGAATGACCTCCGAGGCCACCACCACACCATCCAAAATTTGGCAACCTGCAACAAACCCCCCTTGCTCCTCAGAAATGATACATGGAAGACAAAGTTTAAGCCTTTCAATAATCACTTTAGTAATAATCTTGTACACCACATTACAAAGAGCAATAGGCCTAAAGAAATCAAGCCTATCAACACCCTACTTTTTAGGAATTAGAACCAGAAAAATAATATTCAAGGCTCGGAGAATCTGCTTACTATAGAGAGATTCCCAGACCACCTCCAACAAATCCTAGTTAATAATATCCTAGAATTCCTAGAAAAATTCAACAAGAAACCCATTAGGACTAGGAGCTTTACCCTTGTTCATACCAAAGATAACTTTCTCCACTTCATGCAAAGAAATCAGTTGAACAAGAGACTCATTCAACTCATTAGAAATCAAAGAAGGAATGCAAGCAAGGACTACATTCTTACCATCCTTAGCCAAAGGTGAATCTTCTTTAAAAAGAGCAGAGTAAAACTGTCGGGCCTTAGCAGAGAGAGATGGTAGAGAGGAGAACGTAATACCCTTCGAGTTAACCAAAGAAAAAATAAAACCCTTGTTGCGACGAGCTTGCACAGGATGATGAAAGAAGGCAGTATTCCTATCCTATTCCCCAATCATGTATGAGAATTCATTATTTTATTCAAGCATTTTAACTTCTTCTATGAACAAGAGCTAAATTCAAAACACATATCAAAGCTTGAAACGCTGACAATTAATGAAATGATCTCTGATCAATATTTTCATTAATAATTCGCATACATCATCAAAATGGAGAGACTACAGATTTGGAGAATTTCCATTATCATTCAGATATGTCCAGAAACCATACATTTACCAAAATACTACCTAGACTCTAAGCATTTGATAAAGACTAAACATATTAACTCTGTGTTCTTAATTCTCACAATACAGCTCCAGTAATTCAACAAAAGACCTCAAGTAATTCAAATGGCTCCCCTCAATTCTTTATGGAATAAATAAGGAGCAAAACAAGCCTCAGGCCAAGTGTACACATGTCACTATAGGATTGGAGCGATAGAAGACAGATTCCTGAATTCAGTTATATTTGCATTTATCAAAGCGGAGGGAAATCAAACAAGACAAAGTTCATTTACATTTGCTACGAGGATTAACTTTGCCTTCAAGAGCACATGTCAAAAAGAATAACATCTTCACAGCAGCACCTTGATATTATCGGGCAAAATAACAAACTGATGTAGATTAAAAATGAGTCAGCATTTAGTCAGCACTCCACATCACCAATGACTCTTTGATTTTTTTTGAAACATATATTTTATACACTTGTAACCTCTATGGCCAGACCTGTACAATACTTGACCAAGTATATGCTTCACATTTTAATGCAAACCAAAATTTTCAACATACAACTCTACCCATTCTTGATACACTTCATTCGGGCCACCGAACCCATAATTTTGTCCATGGTCTTTCTCTGTAAGGAGAATATTTAGTTCCAACTGCATTAGAATTTCTATCAAAATATTCTAGAAAACTGATGAGAAATGTCAACCTTTCGATGATATTGTTGAAAACATCAACATTAGCCTCCTTGCAGACTTCATCAACCTTGGCATTAATTACGTCCTCAAACTCTTTCCTCCATACTTGCAATGGCTTCAGCACCCGACTGGACTCCTCAATGTCTGGCAAGGGTTCTAGTTCCGTGTGAGTATATAAAGATAACAATTCTATTATTTTCTGTTCAAGTGGGGCGGCATATCCTTGAAACTTCTGCTCACTTAATTCACTCACAAACTCATAAACAGGTTTCACAATAGGGTACATATCCTCATGCTGACCAGCTCCTACTAAAATCAGCTTCAACTTTTCAAATCTTGAGACCCACTTGTTTAAGGTGGGTATGGCCAACGAATTGTCTTTATGGGATAACTCCAATGCTTGTGACATGAGGGCGAAATTTCTGTGCACACCATTGAGCCTATCTTCAATTCTTTTATTCAAATGTCTCAGAGCAGAGCTAACAATCTTTGAAATGTTCTCATACATAGTATTCTGAACCTTCTCTAGTGACCTTTTTTATTCTTCAATTTGCAAGCGCCAATGATCTCTGTCAGGTGAGCTAGAGCTCAGTATATTCATCTCTTCTTCTGCTTTTGACCCTTGTCCCTGATCGTAAGGTACTATTGCCAGAGACTGACTATGAGATGAATGTTGCATGGATGGCATATGAGAAACTGAGAATGGGTGGCTTGAGCTAGGCTGACCTTGCTCCATTTGTACCTCTGCCCTCTATTTATAGAATGCTAATACAGTTTCCAATGCAGCTACCCTCTGTTGACTGGCATCATAATCTTTCAGGAGATCACTGTATTTAATTCTAAGATTATCCCTTTCCAAAGTTAGACCCTCCAATTGACGGGTGAATCTGGCAACATTTACAACCATATCCGCAGCCTCCTGGGCTGGAGTGTCACCACTCTTTTCACAATCAGTTTACCACCAAGCTCTGATGGTTCTACCAAAGCTAGTTTCTTAGATGCTGGAGACAACGACCATATTGCTAGTGCATCCCAATCTTCACAAAGTTGAACCTCTAAGTGCCATTTCTAATTCTTCTTACGGTTTGTACCGGTCTTTCAGCCCTCCTTATAGCATCTAAAACAAGTGCATCAACAATATTGTAGTCTGGCAACAACAATACACCACTTTTCCTTACCAGTTCTCTGCCTTCTTGAGCACTGATCTTTTTAAATTCATCCTTCATAATTTTTCTTACATTCGCCTCAATAACATTGTCAGGCGATTCAGGATGCAAACTTCTCTCATCTGCCACCTTTTGTGCATAATCTGCAATTTTAGACTTCCACCAAAAGTCTTGGAATGCCAAAGTTTCAACAAAAGCATCATCTTCCATAAAATCTCTACTGGCTTCTACCCTCAAATCATCTGCAGTGTTTAATCCACAGATATCAAGTTTTCCTAATCTGAGGATACTCTGTCCAGAACTCGAAGCAATTGCTCTTTCATGAGCAGGCATCCCTATTTGCATATCTTCAGGAGTGACATAAATATCATCCTCATCTGTATCTGAGTAATCAACTAATCCTTTTGCTTCAGTTCTTTGCCTCTTTTGTGGTGGTTGCTCAAGGGGAGCAGAACTTTCAGGAGGTGCATCTAAACCCATTGCAAGTACAACGGCAGGAAAGTTGGGCTGCACTCTTAGGAGAGTCCACCTTTGGTTCATCGGCAACAGAAGCCAATGGACTCCTTTCTGCACTTGCCATTTTCTTTCTCATTGAATAAATTCTCAATTGCTTAGGTGGTTGGTATGTAGGTGTTTCTTCTAAGACCACTTCAGGCCTTTCTTCAACCACCATCGCCTTTCCCTTATTAGGGATATCTCGTTGTTCTCTCAATACACCAACAATAGCTTCAAAATGATCCATGACATACATTGCTCTATTGAATTCACCTTGTATATTGGGCAGGGGGTCATATAGAGGATTACTCCTCCTCCGAGCTTCCACCATTTTTCTATAGGCCAAATATTTAGCCTTTCTCTCATCTCGTTCACTTGTGTCAACAACATTTCTGATGACATCCTCTGGGAAATTAAAAGTATGCACAAAAGTACCCAATTTCTTATCACTTTTAAGCCTGCTGATAAAACCTTCTGGATCATGATTCCTTGAATCCAAAGTTATCAATTGATAAGGGGCTAGTAATTGTTCTATCTCCTTCAATCCCTCTTTGGTCACAACATAATCTGCAAATGCAGTCCATTCTGGGAAGAATGATCCCTTCCTTGCTGACTCAGGCAGATGTGTTTCTTGGGCAGCTCCCAACTGCCTCATGATTTCAAGAAAACCTATTCTCAGGGGGACGTCTGCAGGTAGGACATGGGGGCCCGAGCTACTACCATATACCCTGAAAATTGTCGAATCAGGATATAAAAAGAAATCTCCCCAGTTGTGACTCAGATTCAAATCTGGTCTTAGCTCTCTAGGTCTCAAGAATTCTTGAATTTCCTTGGGAATCCTAGGTGGTTGATACACTAGAGCACTTCTCAACTTAGATGCAAAAGCATTTCTAAAGATCATAAAATTATACTTGTTATCATTTTTGTCTAAGATACTGGTCCAGCATTGAACAGGCAAATCAACATTATCCCTTTTCCTTTCTAATGTGATCTCTTTCTCAAAGACATCCTGTCCCTTGTACAGAAACATATGCATCAGCAATGAATACCACCAGAACTTTACCCGTCGTTTTCCTTCTTTTATTGCCACCAAACCCTCATGGATACAGTCAGCCAAGTAAGTTCCATAATCGTAAATTGTGCAATATGCTGGATGTTGCATATGTGTAGCCAAGTAACTGTATTCTGGTT
This sequence comes from Sequoia sempervirens, assembly GCA_007258455.2. Lineage (NCBI taxonomy): Eukaryota > Viridiplantae > Streptophyta > Pinopsida > Cupressales > Cupressaceae > Sequoia > Sequoia sempervirens. The sequence continues at coordinate 15,151 of VDFB02193473.1, forward strand.
GTAGTGTATGAGGTGGGTCGGCACCTATAATTTGGTAGAATGAATACACAGTCTTTCTGAAGTACTCGGCAAAATAATATATTGGGAAGGGTTCAAGTTCCCCATGGCCAATCTTGACTTTTCTCCTCTCATTTCCAGTTCCTACCGTTGCAGTATGTGAGGGCAACATTCTTGACCTAATGACTACCCTGGCGTTATTGTATTATGTTCTGATTGTGTCCATATTCAACGGAAGCATATTTGAATTCCTTTCATGTAAATCAAACACTGTTTCAATTTCCTCACAGGTGATTTTTACCATTGTGACCCCATCATAAGTTCTGATTACCCTAGAAACAGGATCATACCTTGAAGCAATATCCTTCAGGAGGTCCACGTCCATATATACATTGGGAACAATTAGTCTCCCCATATTCAAATCCCATGGGTTACTCAAAGGAGGACCGAGATTTCTTTTCCTAAACCAATGCTGTAACATTTCCCACCCAGAATACGGTACCTCAACATCCTTAATGAAGCACGCCTTATCTATTAAACCCTTTCTATCTGTTGTGCCAAGAAACAAAGCCCTTCCCTCTGGTTTTTTACTGGTGGATTGGGGTAATAAATCAATAACACCCTGAAACAGGGATCTAGGCTGGCCGGAAGAAGAAGAGGAAGAAGCACCTGATGCTTTCGGGGCCATAGGTTTGCGCATACAAAGAAAATTCTAGCAGAGAACTTTACCTATTCGACTCCTAATTGCAATCTACAGCTCAGGACAAGGGCTAATTTTGGCAATTTGCGAGGCCACGGCCCTTTAAAGACAAAGATGAGCCCTAATTGAAAGCAATGAAAGCAGAGAAAACAAACGCATTCGCTTTTAAAACAGATAAAAGCAAACCCTAACTCAAGAGACTGAAAAAGTGCGAATTTGCGTTTTAGGGTACTTACTGCTTTCAATCGTGCAAAGCCCTACTGCCAGCTGGTGCAATTTCTGTAACTCGTTTATCAGCTCCCCGTCTAATTTAGGACACGTCTCTGGATTTCAAGTGAGTGAGAAATGGCTGCACACAAATTTTGATAGAAACTGGACGAGCCTACCAGGTCATTTCCGCCATGAATGCTTACTCGCGCGAAGTAGAAGAATTGCAACGGGCGTACTTTGCAGTTTTAAATACGAGCCTTTGATTCATGGCTGAGCTGGGCCTGTCGAATGACTCCGATCAAGTCAAAATCGTTTGAATTTGCTTCGTCACTCCAACTCGGATGGATGACCAATAAGAACTTGCTGACAGATCATTCCCGTGTACTTTGTGGGCTCCACTTGCCTGCAGCGGCAGAGTGTACGTGGCAACTTCTCGCAGGTCTCGCCGTCCTTAAAGAGCTTGCATCTCATTTCCGCGAGCTAGCGGGGAACGGCGATGATTATCTGTCATCATTCAGCTGGTGCCGTCGATCTAAAAGCTACGGGCACCAAAACGTGTCATAATAGGTGGGCCCACTTACATGTGGTAATATCTCGCTGACCCTGCTTCTTTTAAACTGTGCATATTTCAAACAAGCGAGCTAGCGGGGAACGGCCCGGATGAAATCCTGCGATCTGGTAACTCATGTGTTCACATTATGAAGCGAAGTTTTTATAAAAAGGGGCCAGGATTAGGCCCACAAGGAAATAGCTATCGAGCCCCTAAAATGCACCAGTTTAACTGATGTCCTCTTCTCACA